>JANITX010000211.1:21205941-21223510 GCA_027564395.1 Erythroxylum ulei
AATTGCTAAGCTTTTTCAATTTCGCTAACTTTGCAATCTTCGACTCCGACTTGTATTTATAATCTTCGTCTCCAACTGCTTCTTGAATCTTCAAAGAAACGGTTATTCAGTTGAGTTCTGTAACTAACTCAAACTGATGCGTCTTTGTTTTCTTCGTCTGCTTTTCTTCCGTCTGCTTCTTGCATCTGTTTTTCTTGCGTCTGTTTTTTTCCGTCTGCTTCTTGCGTCTGTTTTTCTTGCGTCTGTTTCTTCCGTCTGCTTTCTTACGTCTGCTTTTCACTCAAGCTTCCGTCTGCTTATCTTTTTTTTTTGCTTCCGTCTGATTTTCGAGTAGGCTTCACCATTTGTTTTTCTACTTAAGCTTCCATCTGCTTTTTGTATTTGCCTTCCGTCTGTTTTTTCATTTTAGCTTTCCGTCTGCTTTTTTTATTTTAGCTTCAACATTTGTTTTTCATCAAAATCATTTAGTGAAGTCATTATGACTTAACAATATCATGGCATTAAGCAGTTAATTCCACAAACAAACAGGACCAATGTTTCTGATGAAACAAGCACTGCTCCTTTCCTCACTTTTACTGAACCAACTAAATTATTCGCTCTCGAAAACATAGGTTAGTCGTCTGCTTATTCCCTTGTTTCCCAAAAATTATCTAATTACACAAATTAATTTATCATTTTTTTTCTTACTATTACTAGTTACTCACGAAGCACACTCTAAACATGGTTTAGTAACTGTCAGAGAGTATTACTGCTATCAACTTCAAATCAGAAGTTATGACGAATCCATGCTTCTCCATAGCTTAAGACTGCCTCAACAATTCGTTGTTGGTTCTTATATAAAGATAAAAACATCTCGCCTTGACTTCCATAGGAAAAAAAAATGAGATACGATCAAAAATTTTGCAAGATGTTTTAGATAACATTAACATTGGTCAAATTGAAGTTTCTATAATTGGCCGTCGAATTGTCCTCCCAAAGGACATGAAACGTCGTTATCTCGATGCAATGGCTCTGGTGCAAAAATATGGCAAACCAGATATTTTTCTCACTATCACTTGCAACCCTATGTGGAAAGAAATACAAAAGAATCTTAAATTCCATAAAAAGGCACAAGACAGACCAGATTTATTGTCCATAGTGTTCAGAGCTAAATTTGAAATTCTAAAAAATGAGTTGATCAAAAAACAAATTTTCAGATATGTCGCCGCATTTGTTTACGTTATTGAATTTCAAAAGCGTGGATTTCCTCATGCTCATTTGCTGCTAATACTACAGCCACAGTTTAAGTTCCTAAATCCAGATTCCTATGATCAAATCATATCAGCTGAAATACCTAATCCTGATCACAATTTCAGGTTATATTCTCTTGTCATTAAGCATATGATCCACGATCCTTGTGGTTTTATGAACAAACATTGTCCTCATATGAGAAATGGTGTATGCACAAGTCATTATCCCAAGGATTTTACTCCTTTCACTGTCCATGGTGAAGACACTTATCCATGCTATAGACAGAGAGATAATGGAAGAAAAGTCAAAATTTCCAGACATGAGGTTGATAATAGATGGGTGGTTCCTCATAACCCGTACCTTATAATGTTACTTGATTGCCACATTAATGTTGAAATATGTTCGACTGTCAAGCTTGTTAAATACTTACACAAATATGTATTTAAGGGCCATGACCTTGTGAACTTTAGCATCAACGACCAAGAAGCCGCATGTAATATTGACGAAATCACTAATTTCCAAGAAAGTCGCTGGATTTCACCCCCCAAAGCTTTATGGCGCATATATGAATTCTAACTAGCAGAGATTAATCCATCGATCTATATGCTACAAGTTCACCTCCCAGATCAACAATCTGTTTCCTTTGCAAAAGATGCTAATTTTTCTTATTTATTAAAAAATATTGACTTCTCCAAAACAATGCTCACAGAATTTTTCGTGACTAATTCAACAAATCAAAAGGCTGCGAAAATGAAATGTCTATATGCAGATTTCCCGCAACATTTTGTTTGGAATCGAAAAACAAAAATATGGTCAAAAAGAAAGCAAAGAAAAGTCATAGGACGATTAGTTACTGTTGACCCTCGAGAAGGAGAAAGGTATTACTTGAGATTATTACTCACAAATGTTAAAGGACCAACATCATTTGATCACTTGTTAACTGTTGATGGTCAAAAGATGAACTGTTTCAGAGATGCTGCACTATAATTAGGATTGCTAACATCTGACTCTTACATAGAACAGACACTTAAGGAAGCTGTGATCTTTTAAATGCCAATATCCCTTAGACTTTTATTTACTACACTCTTGTTCTATTGTTCGCCAACAAATCCTAAAGAACTCTGGGAAACTTTCAAAGATGAACTATCTTCTGAATACCTGTATGCTTATTCTTCCTGTAATATGTATACATCTGATGATGTTACAAAAATGGCTCTTTAAGATATCAATAAATCTCTAGAACAAATGGGCAAAAGCTTAGCTGATTATTGTTTTACTGAGCATCAGTTCCATGTTGATTATCACCAACAGCAAACTAAGGAAGTACAAAGTGAGATGAATATACAGATTGATGCAGAAGACCTATTGTTTCAATCAAAACTGAATAACGAGAAAAAACACATATTTGATTTAATAATGAATTCAGTTTTCACTTCAACGAAAGGAAGTTATTTTATCGATGGTCCTGGGAAAACAGGAAAAACTTTCTTATATCGAGCTCTTTTTGGAAATTTACGATCACAAGGACATATTGCAATTGTTGTCGCCACATCAAGCGTTACTGCCTCAATTCTTCCAAGTGGTAGGACAGCTCACTCAATATTTAAAATCCCCCTTGATTTCTCAAAGCAAAAAGTTTTTCAATTAAGCAAACAAAGTAGTGTTGCAAAATTGATATTTCAATCTAGCCTTATTTTATGGGATGAGGCTTCCATGGAAAAACGAGAAGCCATCGAAGCATTTCACAGCTTACTTCAAGATATAATGAACTTTGATAAGCCTTTTGGAGGTAAAATTCTTGTATTTGGTGGCGACTTTCGTCAAACATTTCCAGTTATTCACCAAGCAACGAAACAACAACTCATTGATTCAAGTCTTCTAAATTCACATCTCTAGCCCCACATCTCTAAATTCTCTTTAACGACAAATATGAGAGCTGTCTCAAATCCAATTTTTTGTGATTTCTAATTGCGCGTTGGAGAAGGCATTGAGCCAATGGATGAACAAGATCAAATATGCTTACCAAATGAACTAATTATTTCTTATGACAACAAGGACGAATCTCTTAATAGGTCAGCACTTTTTTCATTAAACAATTTTGTTGGACCCCATTTCCGAAGCCCAACTTTCGGAAACATAAGACCTTATGCAATAACCCTTCAGGGCAAGATGTGCGTGCACGTTTCATAAGTTTCGCAAAGAGGTTGGATTCCGAAGTTCGGACCCAACATGTATGTATCTAAGCAAGCGTTGGACTCTGGAATCAAGCGGGGTCCAAGGGTTCCAGATGTCCGTTTAACAAACATTCACGGGAAAGATGGTGATTTTGGACACTGTTAGAGGCCTAATCTGAATTTATGGTCTTCATGAAAGTTGTAGGTCTAGATGTCTTCTTTCTAATGGTCCAAACATGAAATCAATCTCATATCTAGATTAAAATTTATGGCGATCCCGCCAAGAGAGGTTCAAATCGATTTAGGGTATGAACATGGTGTAATCTTTTGGGCATAACTCCCTCATCCGACCTCCAATTGAGGTGATTCTTAGACCAATAGATTTCTAAGACATTTATCTTTATCCCCATAAAAATTTGTACCATTTGGAGTTGTATCGAGAGAGTTTGAATTAGAACAAGTGAAGGGTCGGGTTGAAGAGTATAATTGGAGTATGTACACCCTTAGGCTTTTTGAGCATATCTCGAGTTATAGAACTCCGATTGAAGTGATTCTTTCTTCAAAGTAAATTAGAGACTTAAAGTTACAATTTCTATATAGAGTTAAACTTATGATTTTGATGTTTGATTAGTGTGCGCTCACCACCTTTGTGGAATGATAGCAAATTGTCTTCAGGGTTTCAAGCACAAGGTTTTAGGTTTTGAAAGTTGGGCTCCGGAAACGGGGTCCAATACATTAAGTTAGATGTGAATTCGCTTTAAGCATTTTCATTATCCACCATATAAAAATAAAAAGAAAAGAAAAGAAAAAAGGTAGTATGTGAATAAACTAGTATAAATAATTTCACCGTGTTGGCTTTAAACCAATAAAAAGTCAAAGAGTGTTACTAATAATCATTTGAGATAATGACCTAGTTAAGTAATTGAGGGTATTCATAACAACGTGTTTACTCTCATGTCAAAGGCCTATGTAACTTTTCAAACAAGCTTCTAAATGCTTTTATACTGTTTAAATTTAGAGTTTCATTTTTTAAGGGTTATGAAAATGTTTAAAGGTTATAACATTTTTTCTCTTATATGTTCACTTTATGCATTATGTGGAATAGTGGAATTGAATTGAAATTTGAAGAATTGTGGAGTGAATTGAATTGATTTATAATTTGAAGCAAGTAATTAAGTGTTTAACATGTCAATGGACTTTCCAATTTAATTAGTAATAGAGAATCTTAACAGATATCTTCGATGTGTTTAACGCTTTCTTATAGTTGTTTGTTATTAAGTTGAGAGTAATAAAATTGATTTGCTTAAGAACAAACAAATGTTTAAGTATAGGGGAGTTTGATAAGTGTTTAATTGTTCATAATGATCTACTATCCCAATGGTTAACATGTTTCTCTACTATTGCCAACACCCTATGAATGTATTAAGATCTATGGAATCATATGGAAGTTTTAACCTTAACATCATAAAGATATTGCAAGTCTCTCTTGAGAACCATGTTTAACCTCTTCTACCTAAGTCATGATCCACTTATAAGTAAACTCTCTCAAGTCTTTTGTAGGTAAATTTAAATTAGATTTAGATATCGACATGAATAAATCAACATTAATACTAATAAAGGTAACTCCCATAATTATATGTTATATCATAAATTAAATTAAATCAATTCATTAAAAATTAAATATGAGGATTTTCTCTATTTAAATATAGAAACAATATTTAGCCACTAAATATAATCAAAAAAACAATTTCAAAAGACAAATATAAGAAGTCATAATAGAAATAAAGTTAAATGAACTCCTGATATCCATTAGTAACTTGATTCATTAAAACAATGTATGATCTTGATTCTCTAAAGATAAATACCTAGAAATCTGACTTCCTAAGGGCTACAGAAGTCTTTCAATGGCTAACCCTAACTTTTGGAGAGAGAAAACAATTTTATGAAGTGTATTCTCCAAAAAGATGGCTAATTCTCCAAAAGTCTAGTTTTATCCTTTTATACATTTCTACACTGCTTTAAACATGATCTCTCCTATGTTTATGGCCTAGACCATAGGCTTTACTGAATTATTTAGGAAATAAACATGACCTCCTGACATTGTAAAATCTCTAAATCATGGATCTCACTACTTCCTTAAAATGAATACACAGCCTTTGGCACAACTATAACTCCTAATTATGGATCTCATTATTTTAATACAATGAATACATAGCTTTTAGCATGACTGTGTCTCTTAACCATAGATATCCCTATTTCCTTTAAATATGCATATAGTCTTTGATACATTTGTGGCTCAGATTATGGGACTTCCTACACTTATTTCCTCTAGGACACAAGCCAACACAAAGGTGAGGGGAAGATCGTGTTCCTCCAATAATTGTATAACTTTTTGATTTTTCTTCAACTATCCTCTAATTATTGAATATTTATCATCATATACTCTAATTTGCACAATTACCTAAAATGATATTAAAAATTATGTGAAATAAGATTATTTATCATAAAAAATAAGAAAAATGATTATGAAATATGTGCAAAATTTAAACATATCAACTAGTCCTAGCTTTTCAAGAGAAAAGAATGTTAAGATATATAAAATCTCCACAATTCTTCCAAATATTAGGGATTTTATGTTTTAAATACATTTTTATCAACCTAGAACACTGTCTAGAATATAGTGATCCCTTTATTTCTTTTCTAGCTAGCACACAATTTGAGATGTGAACATAGCTTAGACTGTATCACTCTTTGAATTTTCTCAATGTCATATAGTATCTCTCTAGGCTATGTTTTAGATCATGTCATTCTCTACTTCTAATCAATGTTAGGAATAGTCTAGCCCATAGGTATGGATAATCACTAGAGATATTGTAGAGAATCGTTTTGACAAGATTATTGATCTCATAAGGTTTTAGTTGCCACCACTATCCTTAGAGTATACTCTATTTCTCTTTATCCTTTTTCTCCTTTTTAATTTTTTTAAAAAAGGGGAGAGAGAGAGATGTTGATAGAAAAATACTTTTGGATTTCTTGGATGCTTGTATTTAAAAAAAGTTGGATGTTGCTCATGAGGTGGTTTCTCTCAGGTGGAGTAAACATTTTTTATGTAGGATATTTTGTATATATAATAGACATAGAATTAACAATAAACCAACAAGGCCTAAGCCTCTTATAGCTTAAACCTAGCCTAAACCTTTTAAATTCAACCCAAGCCTAGCTCGAGAAGAATCGTTTTGACAAGATGTTCGATCTCATAAGGTCTTATATGCCACTATTATCCTGGAAGTCTACTATATTTGGATTTATCCCTTTTCTTCTCTTTGATATTTCCAAAAAGGGAGATAGTGATTTAATATACTTTTGGATTTCTTAGATTCGTTTATTTAACGAATGATAGACGTTGCTCACTACATGAAATAAACATTTTTTTATATAAGATGTTTCATATACGTAATATGTTATATATGCTTCTCCTGCTCACGGAGTACCAAGTGTACTCACCCCCTCCACTTTCCAACCATGCAGGTTAATTTAGTGAGCTCGAAGCTCTATGAGGACCGTGTAGCTTTTTGACCTTTTCGGGGTATTTCTGCACGTGGGTAGTCTCCTGTTTGTACTTTTGTTGTCTAGTGGCTCGTGAACTGTGTTTATGTAAATATGCTTTATGATTTTGCGAGTTAACTTTTGATTGCCTTGTGTTGTGTAAAAGATTTTATGTATGAACTTTTGATGCTTGAGTTAAGACTTCCTGGAGATGAGATTGTCTTGAGTGGACTAGAGAGACCTAAAGTTATGGCTGGATGTGGATATAGAAGTGTGTTTGAAATCGTTTGCAGGTTTTTGGGATTTTTAACATACAACCATTATGCTGGCTCAGTTTTCCTAAATAAAAAGAAAGAAAGAGATATTCAGTAAGCCTTGCATAGTCGAATTAAGGATACTGCGAGTGTCCTTAGCACGAGTATGCAGCGGTTGTCATGGGCCCGAAGTGGTACCAGGTCGTGACACAATGTGCCTTATGCCATGCATCCAGGCAGCACCAGGATGTACAAGTATTTGAAAGAGCATTTCTGGTGGAAAGGAATGAAGAGGATGTAGCAGAATATGCAAGTGTCTTGTGTGTCAGTAAGTCAAGGCTGAATACCAGGCACCTTCAGACAAGGATTTTTTGATGGGTTTTCCCAAGACTAGTAGGAAGCATAATGTCATATGGGTTATTGTTGATCGTCTGATGAAGTCAACCCATTTTTTGGCAATTAAATAGACTGATTCTCTACATGTACTAACAAAGAAGTATATTGATGAGATAGTGAGATTACATGGGATTCTAGATTCCATAGTTTTCGATAGAGACCCTCGATTCACTTCGAGATTATGAGAAAGTTTGCAAGAAGCTTTGGTGACCAAGTTACAATTTAGCACTTCTTTTCATCCCAGATAGATGGTCAATTTGAAAGGACCATTCGGACACTTGAGGGAATGCTCAGGGCATGTGTGATAGATTTTAAAGTTGCTTGGGATGAGCATTTGTCGTTGATCGAATTCGCTTACAATAATTCGTACCATTCGAGCATTCAGATGGCTCTTTATGAAGCACTATGTGGAAGGAGATGTAGAACTCCAATATGCTGGGATGAGGACGGGGAAAGGAAACTGATCGGACCAAAGTTACTCCAGATGACAGTTGACAAGGTCAATCTGGTTAAGCAACGGCTTAAAGCAGCACAGGATAGAATGAAAAGTTATACTGATGTACACCGAAAGGAGATGGAGTATGAATTCAGTGAGAAATTCTTTCTTAAGACGTCTCCTTAGAGAGGAGTCATGAGGTTTGGCAAGAAGGGTAAGTTGAGCCTAAGATATATGGGTCCCTATGAGATTGTTGAGAGGATTGGACCACTAGCCTATAGGTTGGCATTGCCGCCGAAATTGTCATAGATACATGATGTCTTTCATGTTTCCATGTTGAGGAGGTATAGATCGGCTCCATCCCACATCATTCAGACCACTGAGGTTCAGTTGAGAGATGATCTGAGTTACGAGGAAACTCTAGTGGAGATTTTGAACACTAAGGAGAAGGTCTTGAGGAACAAGACGGTTCAGCTAGTCAAAGTCCTGTGGAGAAATCATTACACAAAAGAGGCCACGTGGGAGCCCTTGGAGTTCATGAAGGAAAAATACCCACACCTCTTCAATGACTCAGGTAAGAATTTCGAGGACGAGATTCTTTTAAAAGGAGGATAAATGTTGGCCCCTGAATTTTTTGATAAATAAGCATGATTTAAATTAATTTCGAGGTCTTGATAGATTAATTATTTTTGGAGTAATTAGTATGTAAATGTTAGTAGGATTTTATTGAATGGGTTAGTTAAATTAAAGTGTTAAGAGTTTATTACATAAAGGGCATTTTAGGTAAGTCACTTAAGGATGAGGATTATAAGGCTTAAGGGAAGGGGTAAAATGGACATTTTATACTCATTAAAGGAATTATTAGGAAAACAAAAAGTATTGTCTTGTATTTGAGAGGAAAGAAAACGTGAATGAGAGAAAAGAAGAGAGAAAATAATGAAGAGAAGAAGAGAAGTAGAGAAAAGAAGAAAATCAAGCTAGGGTTTTTGGAGATCTTGAAGAGTTTGAAGAAATTGAAGCTAAACAAGTAAGTATATGTTGGACCCCAAATTTTCTTAGTTTCCTTTGGTGTTTTTGGTGGACAAGAGATTATGAAATGGGAAGAATTAAGGTGATAGTTAGAAGTAAAATGAAAATGAAAATGAAAATGAAGTTGAATATGCATAGTAAGTTGATGATGAATGAAATATGAATTGTATATGGACGATTGTTAAGTTGAAATTTAAATTAATTAAGGATGAGGTTAAGTTGGAATTAGGTATATGTGAAGAAGTTATTAACTTGAGATGATGATGATGATAACAACAACTCCTGTTCATATATATATATATATATATATGTGAGATGTTATGGACAAGAAAGATAGGATTTATGAATGATAAGATGTAGTTGAATGTGATGAGTCAAATGAGTTGAGATTTGAGAGTTTAATGAAATCAATTTGGTAGTTGAATGGTTAAGAGGTGATATTGGATTAGAGGAAGTGAATATGGGACAGCTACATTGATTTGAATTTTACCCTTTTTTGGAGGCAGAATATCGTTTTGGGATTTTCATGAAAGTTGTAGGTTTAGAATTCCTCTTCGAAATGGTCATTGAATCACCATAATCCGACATCCCTAGTGAAAGTTATGCACATTGCCCCAAAGTAGGTATAATATGATTGAGGACATAATCTTCTATAAGGGTAAAATTATGTACTAACTTCAGGGGAAATTCTAGATTGATTTAGGCTAAATTAGACAAAGTTGTCTCCTAGAAATTTTTATATTTTCTTTATAGCTTTCCAACAGTATATAGTATGAAATTTTTGGACATCAAAGTCGAATGTTATGATCTTTATAAGTGGAGATGCTCAGGAGTGTAGACTGAATTATCTTCTTAAGTTGACCTTGCATCTTCTTATGTTGACCTTCTATATCTTCTTAAGTTGACTTTGTATTTTCTTACATTGACCTTCTATATCTTATTAAGTTGACCTTACATCTTCTTATGTTGACCTTTTATATCTTCTTAGGTTGACTTTGTATCTTCTTATATTGACCTTCTATATCTTCTTAGTTTGACCTTACATCTTCTTATGTTGACCTTCTATATCTTCTTAAGTTGACTTTGTATCTTGTTATATTGACCTTCTATATCTTGTTTAGTTGACCTTGCATCTTCTTATGTTGACCTTCTATATCTTCTTAAGTTGACCTTGTATCATCTTAGGTTGACCTTCTATATCTTCTTATGTTGACCCTTTGAAACTTCTTCTTGTGCACTATAAACCGAAACATCTTCTGGGTACTATTTATCTTACATCTTCTAGTCTAATTTTGACCCTCTAAATGACAAAATCTATCTTCAAGGTCTTCATGAAAGTTGTAGATCTTGAAGTCCTCTTTCAAACCATCAAGAATGACCTTGATCCGATATCTCTAGAGAAAGTTATGCCAAAACCGAAACATCTTCTGGGTACTATTCATCTTATATCTTCTGGTTCAATTTTGACCTCTATATGATAGACTCTATCTTCAAGGTCTTCATTAAAGTTGCAGATATAGAAGTTCTCTTTCAAACCATATAATAATAACCTTGATCTGATATCTATAGTGAAAGTTATGCCAATTGTCCCAAGACAGGTGCAATATGATTAAGGGAAAAATCATGTTTGATTCTTTTGACCAACTTCTTCATCCGACCTTCAAACAAAGTGATTCTTAGACCAATAGTTTCTTAAAACATTTCTATATATCACCATAGAATTTGGTAGTATTTGGGGGGGATTCGAAAAAGATTGTTTGAATCAAAGTAAGGGTATCGGTTGGAAGAGTATGAATTGGATATTTTACTGAACATACTTCAATATTTTGATGATATCTTGAACGATAGAGCTCTGAATGAGATTATTCTTATTTAAAAATAAACTAAAGACACAGAGCTATAAATTGTATGAATAAATCTAAATTTTATCCAATCTCTAAGACTCTCAATTTCTAGGCGAAATTTTAAGTATAATGTGTTGTTTCAATATAAGAACAATTTGAAAATGTTTAGGGCAATACTTTCAGATTACTGAACTGAATTGAATGATTTGGTGTCATTAAAAACTTAAGACAATGGGGAACATTTTTCTAGAAGAAAATATTATCAAATTACATCACCTTCCTTGTTAGATTGTTCAAGGCTATTTTTGGCAAGACACTTTAGCACAAAAGACATAAGGCATAAATGGAAGGGCAAATTGGACAATTCTCAATCATTAAGGGCATAATTTGAAGAAGTGTTGTTTTGCTTTTAAATGAAGAAGAAAAATGTGAATTGAGGGAGAGAAGAAGAGAATAACAAAAATGAGAAAGAAAGAGAGAGAGAATTCGGTGGTTTGAGAGAAAAGAAGAGAGATGAGCTAAGATTTAATTTTTCTTAGTCTTCAAGAAAGATTTTGGAGATGTTTAAGAACAGAAAAAGGAAGGGGGAGAAAAGAGCTTCCATTTGAGCTAAAGATCCCTTCATTTGGTGAAGAATGAAGGTAAGATCATTTTGATTCTTTTGGATTTTTGGAAGGATTTAATTCATAGAGTTTAGAAAATGCTTAGGTTTAAGTATTCTAGAATCAATTTTATTGATTTTGCATTGTGGAATTTTCTATTGGATTCCTATTGAATGAGACTTGATTTGTTATAGGGAACCAAGAGAATCCTACCCAAGAGCAAGGGGAAAGACAACCTTGACTTGGATTTTTGCAAGCAAATTAGGTGGGTAATATATTTATGGCTATTGTGTAAATGGGCAATGTGCCTATGTGTGTGTATATGCTTAAATTACTAAATTGTGAATTTTTGTGATGTGGAAAATGCATTATGATGTGTTTTATGTTATGCATTGAAAGATGAATGAAATTTTGATATAATTGAATTGTGATTATGATCACGTTATTCCTTGAAATAATATCATGGCATTATGTATAAATAAAAAGAAGGAAAAGTATAAGAAGTATGAGAATATGAAATTGGGATCGATTGAATTGAGCATGAAATTGATTGTGTTTGGGTGAGAGAGGAACCATTTCATTCATCACGTGCACGTTGACAAAAACCTTCTCCCGACTGCCTGCTTGAGGCCACGAGATCCTGAGAATTTGGACTCGTTTTGTTCATAGTGTAAACTTGGGTTTCTTCGTTTCGTTCCACAGAACTCTCGAGCCATTTGTTGTACATTTCATCATTGATTTTTTAACTTATGATACAAGTGGAGTGTTATGCTTTGATGATGATTTCAATTGATATGTTCTATGCGATGACTTTTGAACTATGAATTGTGAGCTAGAATTTTGGATAATAGAATTTCTAGATTAAATGAGAAATATTATGTACTTTGATGTATGTATAAATATATGCTTAAATGGTATGGCTTGTTGCCAATGGCTATAAATATATAAGCCACTAAGCTTCGCAGCTCACCCCATTACCTTCCTCTCTGTAGGTGAAGGAAAAGCAGATCAACATCGATCCTTGCAAAGTTTGGCAAACACCAAGAATAGAGACTTTTGTAATTAAGTTAGTTCATAAACTTTTGGTATTTAGAATCATATTAACCATAAGCATTCATATGTATCATGTGTATTTTGTATTTTGTATTAAGCCAACAGTGTGGCTTTTGATATGTCAGTAAAGTTTTTTTTTCAAACTCTTTTGCTTTAGTAATGAAATGATAAATTGAAGTAGTTTTGGTTGTGAATGATCATAATTGACTTCTTTGCTAAAATGGTTGAGTTAAAATAATAAGTTTGTTTTGATGTTTGACTGTGGTGAGCACGCCACCCTTGTGGGATGTGGCTAATAAGGGTTCATGGAAATAACCCTATAGGATAATATGCTCATGTCTTATGGCTCCGAATGTTGGGCACTGGAAGCAGGGTCCAACAGTATAAACATTAACCCTTCTTAGATTTGTTAGATGAAGCATATTTAGTGATAGTTAGAAGTGAAAATTAAGTTGAATATATGTAGGAAGTTGTTGATGAATGGTGAATGTAAATGTTTTATTGTTTGGTTAATGATCAAATATAGATTATGAATTGGTTTATGAATGATATTGAGATGAAATGAAATTGAAAATAAAGTAGAAGAGATGGTTTAGGTTTAAGATGGGTTACAGGTGAAATTTGGGAAGTAAAAAGATGGAAAATGTAGCAAAACATGTTCTCGAAGTAGGTTTCTAGACAAGTTCGCCGCGGTGAAGTCCAATTTTCGTACACAAACATGCTTTGGTATTTTGACGATAACTTTTTCTATAGTTATCCAAATAGAATGATTTTTTATTTGAGTAAACTAGAGACATAGGGCTACAAATTGTATGAAGGAATTGAGTCTTAATTCAGTCTCAAAGAATTTCAATTTTTGGATGGAAATTAAGCACTGAATTTTGTTTCAGTATAAGAAACAATCCAAATTGTTGAGGTATAACTTTCTGATTACTAAAACAAATTGAGTGAAATTTTGGTTATTGTTTAAGGAAATTAAGTGAGACAAGAGGAGCAAGAGGAGGGGCATAATTTGAGCAAGTTATAAGCAAGGGAATTCAAGGTGGGTTACATTTTTATAATTAAGTAATAGGCCATAAATGTTTGCTTTCAAATGAAGGAAAATAAATGATTTCAACTATTTTATGAATGTGCAATTATTGCTCCTTGAATGCTTTAAGAAGGTGTTATGTGTTTGATATGTGATTACTGTGTTGATGATTGATAAGAAGAATGTGAAAACGATTTTTGATAAGATACTATGTTTATGAAAGCAAGTTTCGAAAATGTGCCATTTTGGGCAACAATTTTACAAGTTATGAAATACATGTTATATGGGTTTGGTTTAGTCCATTCTGTATGTCAAGTGTACTTCGACTAAAGGCTTCTCCCACCTACCCGCTAGTGGCATAGAGCTCCTTTAAGGACTCCCTCATGTTTACGACTACACAAAACCACTATGTGGGATTATGTTAGTTCGTTCTGTTCATGACTACACAGGACCATTATATAGGAATGTGATAGTTCGTTCTGTTTATGGACCTCCCAAATCATTTTGATGTGCTTATATGTTGACAATTTTGTTGAATGCATGATTTATTTTGTTTATAAATTGTTGATAAATTGAGAATTGGGAAATATGTGTTTCATGATTCAATGTGAGTTTTACAATGGAAATGAACCTTTAAATGGTTTTTGCCTGTTACCAATTATAAAATTGTTACCCACGAGCTTTAAGCTCACCCCTCCGATTCCATCCCATCTTCAGGTGAAGAGCAAGAGATCGAGTAGTTAAGGATTACGACATCACTCCGAATTAACATACTTTTGTATTTTAAGTTAGGTTGTAGGAATTTAAGGCTTTAGCTGCATTTCAAGTATCTTTTGTATATTTGGATTATGAAGCAAATGATGTATTATGGCTTGAAATGCCATTAAAGCTTTGTAAAACTCTTACTTTTGATTTTAATGAAATATATGTTTGGATTTGTCTATGATTTTTCATGTTTTCGTAAAGTATCCGAATTTGGAAATGAGATTAAGATTTTAAGAACTTGTTTGTGGTTAGGTTCATATATCCATTTTGCTTTTGGGTTGAATTGATGAATGTGGTTGAAGGAATTTAAGTTTGCATTTAATAAGGTAGGTTGTAAAGGGTTTTGGATTTCTATTTTGCGGGTTTCGTCGCGGCGTAATCAACCGGAAGGTGTCTTACCTTCATGCGGCGACTTTGTCGCGGCATAATCGACCCGAAGGTGTCTTACCTACATACGGCAACTTCGTTGCAGTAAAGTCAAATGTTCACTGCAACGAAGATAAGCTTCCAAGGTTTGTCGTGGTGAAATAAAATCATTCGCCAGGGCGTAATTGACCCGAAGGGGTCCATGGGATTTTTCCCATATGTTCACTGTGGTGAAACATTTTGTTTTCCACGACGAACTTCACCCGAAGGGGTTATTGGAGTTGTTCCCATCAGTTCGCCGCGGTGAACCCACCTTGCTTCCAACGGGTTTTAGCTCCCAAGTTCTAAGTTTTACCTCCACGCTTCATAACTTCCAGATAGTTGGGCTCCAGAAACAGGGTCCAACATCCATGCTTCTTAATTTTGGCTTTATGATCATATTGCCTTGTCCTTACTTTTATTCTTTGTTTTGTTGATAAACCATATCTGAAGCTATTAACATAATGGAGCATATTTTGTTTAGTGTCTAAGCATATTTTATTTGGTGACCTGTAACTCCTTGCCTTTGGCTACAATATTTATCCCTCTTGATTAAATGTGATCACCAAAATTGGATAACTGCTAATCTGTTCTCTTCTTCATATGAGTACAAATGTACTTGAGGTTTCCCTTAATTGAGAATAAGAATTTTAGAAAAAGGAAATTCTGGTAAAAATTACCATAAAAGATGTTAGAGACAAAATTTAGTCGAAAATATGTTATTAACAACTTTTAATAGTTATCTAATATCTGTTATGCACAAAAAGCCAATCAATGACAAATTGACATATGAACCTCCTAATACAGTTCATTATTTATATGAGAGCATTTTATTTATCTTTAACTATCACAATCTCTACATTACATTTTCCCTTCATCATCTTCACTCCTTCAGCTAAAACATAATTTAGACTTTTGCCAATGTAAATTGGATTATAACCTTTTCATTAAAATACAAAGTGAACCTTAACTTTCAAAACATGCATAATAAACTTCAACGTTCATAAAACATTCAAAATAAAATCTAGGTGAATAAAATTTTTGATAGAATTAAAGTCTTTATTTGTTATGTGTCACATTAATACTGACATGGTATTTATATTTTTAATTTTATATGTGAGTTTCAATGTTTGACATACCACATTTTATATTTATATTTTGTAATTCAAAAATAGCATGCCTACTAGTTAGGGTAAGGTTGCATACTACTAGACCTCCCCATACCCCACATATTTGCAGGATTTTTGCTTGGTTATTTTTTTTAAATTAAGTAATAAATTCATTTAAAAGGTAGAAATTACAAAATGATTGATGTTACATCTCCATAGGGTGGAGTTTATACAAAATTCGTCTAACTACAATGTTTAATAGACCTAATAATAGTAATTTCTATAAGTTTGGTTGCATTTTAATATGATTTAAAATGATTAGTTGATTAGTAGAACACATGATTGCCATCCTTAGTTAGAGGTAGAATTGCAACCAACCATATTCCTTGAAATCTTATATTTTTTCAAAGATTTTGGTATTTCTCATCCTTCATATATAATGCACTAGCATGGAAAAACCAATATCGAATTCCCTTTGATCCTACCTGTTACTCCATCTCAATTCAATGGCCTAAGTTAAGCAGTTCATCCAATTAATATTTCTAGTTTGCATTCCAAAGATGTTAAGAAATGCACACCAAACCTGTTTAGTATGAAAGCACTTGAAAAATATGTGATCTATTGTTCCATTTTCTCAAGAACACAAAAAGAAACTTACATCAGGAATTTGAAACTTGATTCTATCCCTAGTTCCCAATTTCTGCAAAGCTACTAACCATAAGATAAAAGAATGAGCTGGAATTATACCTGATCCCTATATCAGGTTATAAAGAGAAAACTTGACTATAGGACCAAGTAGAAATTGATTACAAGATTAGGTTGTAAATTTATGAGACTTGTGAAGTTCCCATCTGATTTCATCTTCCTGTACCTGGTTTGGAGAGTATGCTGTCTACAATAAATCCAATTCTTCTACTCATGTGAAATGGCCAATGCCAAATTTTATTTCGAATCAGTGCTTGCACTTTAGTATCTTCAGGGATGGAACCTCTTAAAGCTAAAAAGAGTTTAATGTTATAAAGAGGTCCTAGATTATTCCAATGATGAAACCAAAATGTAGTGCTTTTTCCATCTCGTATGTAATGTCTGATATGAGGGTGTATGAAGTACCTAATATGCAAAATATATTGAAAGGTGTAGATTGAGAAGTAATTAACCAGATGTTTTTCTATTTTATATGATACTTGTGAACCTATCTTACCCACAAGCTTTCTTTATCCCAAAAGATTCTCCACAGTCTCTTTGCCAATAAATTCTTGTTCATTATACTAGCTGAGTTGTTGGACCCCGAACCTATCTTGAAAGTTAAGACCATTAAATGAGAAATTGTTAGAGATTATTCATGCGTAGAGAAAAGAAGAATTTATGAAATTGAAAAGAAATGGAAAAGATGGTTTAGATACAAGATGGGTTGTATGAGAATTTGGGAGTTAAAAGCTGGAAAATGTAAGTTCATTGAGCATGCTTTGGTGTTTTAGCCATAACTTGATCTCTAGTTATCCAAATGAGGTGATTTTTGATTTGGGGTAAACTAGAGAGATAAGGCTACAAGTTGTATGAAGGAATTAAGTTCTAATTCAATCTCTAAGAAAGTCAATTTTCGGATGGAAGTTAAGTATAGAATATTGTTTCAGTACAAGAACAGTCCGAAAATGTTTAAGGTATATCTTCCAAATTATGGAACTAAATTGAATGA
>JANITX010000211.1:21254841-21273533 GCA_027564395.1 Erythroxylum ulei
ACATCACAGACTGACAATTCGGCGGTATCGAGCATCTTGACATTCTGACACCGGGTGAAAAGTACCATATCTCTGCCATCTTTATTATTACACTGCCCGTAAAATGATTCTTTTCTGTTTGTTTTATTAAAAATGATAATAGTTATCTTTATTATTATTATTATTATTATTATTATTATTATTACAATTATTGTTATTAAATTAATTAAATTAAATTAACTTTTTATTTTTATTTAATTTATTATTTAAATTTTTTTCATATCCATGTGGGCCTACTGGAAACAGTCTCTCTATAATATAGGGATAAGGTTGCGTACTATTAGACCCTCTTAAATCCTGCTTTCTTGCGAAATTTTAAGGTATGATGACGATGATGTCTCTATTTTATAAACAACCGTAAAAAGACTAGGGCCAAAAATTCGGTGTTAATTTCACTCAAACCTTTCCACTAGTGGCAAGGTTTGATATCATAAGGCTACGTCTTGCAATTCTAACCCATCAATTTGCAATGAACCAACTCTATATGTCAAACTGTCTAACTATCAAATTAGGAGTTTCTTTTAAAGATCTCTATATGTGATTATATGATGGTGATTGGAAGCAATGTTGAAGTTGTGAGAAGAGTTCATAACCCGAATGGAGATGTTTTTTGAAATGAGGAGAATGATTTACTTCCTAGATATGGATATTCATCAAACTCAAGTCAAAAAAGAACTATGTTGGTGAACTATAGAAAAAGTTTTGTCTCAACAATTGCAAGGCTGTGAGCAATGAGCACACCAGCTGCTCTTGAAGAAATTTGAAGAAAGTGGACGGTTCATGCTTAATAGATGCTTCTACTTGCAGGATTGTAATTGGATGTCTCTTGTTTTTAGATGCAACCAGACGTAATATCATGTATCCTACCGGTATATTATCAAGATTCATGCCTTCATCAAGAGAGTTACAATTTAAAGCAACCAAGAGAATCTTGACGCATGATGCACGCTCAGGAACAATACAGCAACTCAAGTTAGGAGCAGTAGGAAGAGCCACAAACTAGCAAAACTCATGGATTTTGTGTAAATTCAGTATCTAATAAGCAAATATAATGTATAGGGAAGATACTAGAAGTATGAGCTATAATTAGCGAGCCGTAAAACGCCAAAGACCTGAATTCTGTTACCAGATGACTCTCCCCTTTCTTCTCCTTACACTGTTCTATGCTCCATTTTATAGTGAAGGAAGCACCAACGCACCACTGGATTTAGAGTATTTTACAGAAAATTCAACGTCATCAAGTTCTTAGGATTTATAGAGAGCGATTGGGCTGGTTCACAAGATGATACGAAAAGACCTTCCAGCCATTGGTTCTCGATTGGTTCAAAGTTCATGAAAGCAAAAACTGCATAATCAACAGCTACTTATATGGCTACTTCAACCACTATCAGTCAGGCAATTTTGGAGGATTTGTAGCTCACGTAGTATAATCCAGAGAGATTTTGTGTGTCAACAAATCAATTAACTATTTTCATGGGAAAACAGAACGCACTAAAATTAAATACAATGCCATTAGAGAAACAAAGAAAGAGATTGAAGTTCAACCGCTTCATTGTGATGTTGAAGCTCTGGTGGCTCATGTATTCAACCAAATCATTCTCAAAAGGCATAGTTGAGTTCCTAAGGTTCATGGTAGTACTTAAAATCTCATATTTCATAAGAATTTCACAACATTTTCAGATTGTATATTGACTTTATCTTATTATCCTATTCAGATTTTAAAAATATATCTCCTCAGTATGGAGAACCCCGAAGAAACCATCATCAAATAATATAGTCTTCAACAAGAATTACATGCCCCCTAAAAGTAAGGAAAAATAACTGGCAAAGACGAGAGGATGGTAATAACAAGAAAACGAATATGTGATAGGATCAGCTTTTCAAGCGTTATAAACAAGAAAAACAATGATGACACATCTATATAATACAAAATCAAGTTGAAAACTTGAGGAATAGTGGCGTACTACTGCCCTTCATAATTCTGGACCTGTTCCTTTCAAGCCAACAAAACTTCTGGCCTTCCAAATATGCTGCGTCTACAGCTACACACAGTTGCTGTTTACAAATTCGTACACCGAATTAAGCAGGGGCGAAAATGCACCATTGCATTGGCAGGATCCCACCCAATTTCGACATTGCTATATATCGACACCTGCAGGTTGACACCCACATTGTGATTGAGGTTGTTTGGCGCATTATGCTTGAACTGCTGTCCCTGCTTCTTCATCTGTGGAATCAGGTGTTAGGATATCTACAGCTGTTTCTGCATCCGTAGCCTCAGTTTCCAATTCCTTGTCCAACTTAAGAAGCTTCTCCCTAAGCATCACCGTAAGTTCTTCTCTTGCATCATCATTCTCAGCCAGAAACTTTTTCAGCGCTTCTTTCCCACGGAAATTCTCACCCTTAAAGTAATAAAATGAACCAGCCTTGGTCACAAATTTGTGCTTTGCACCCAAGTCTATAAGTTCCGATTCCCTAGATATTCCCTTGCCAAATTCAAGCTCAAACTCAGCAATTTTAAATGGAGGGGCAAGCTTATTCTTCACAACCTTCACTTGAACTTGACTTCCAACAATCTGCAAAACGCAGAATTATCTGAAAATAGTATACAAATCCATAGAAATACTGCAAACGTAAAATTCACTTAACATTAGGTATACATATTGTGTACAATCAGCATCCTGCTCCAATCAAAACCGACATCACGCTCAACTACGGTCAATTACCAGTCATCATGGCTTCATGATAGCTTAATCCAGAGACTGATAATCTCAAGTGGCACAAAATTAAATTGTTATCACCAGTTCCTCTTTAAGAGAAAAGATTAACCATGCACATAAGGCAATATCATAAAACAGTTCATTTGAGACAAGCAGAGGGGTCTGGCTGTTACTACTAGTAAACTCTTGAGTAGAACTTGTAGCAACTTAAGATGCCCTTATCTTTAATGACTTTAAGCCATTCGTACACCGGGAAGCACCTCTTCATGTCATACAGCCTGCTTCGGAAAACATAAGTCCAGGATGAATTGCTAATTACATTCTCAAAGAGGCCACATGACATGAACAGGTATCTCATTCTGGACTTCTTCTCCGGGAATGCAAGTAAAGAAGTTTCAACACAAGAAAAAAAATTTCAAGCAGTTGTAAAGATATCAATAAAAAGTGGTCCAACAGCTCATGAATTGTGAGTATAAGTGTCCCATAGTGATGAATAACAATATCCTGAATCTTTTACCTCTTCTCCCTTCTTGACATACGCGATCCTTCTTATATTTAGTCGCACTGAAGCATAAAACTTTAAGGCATTGCCACCACACGTCACTTCAGTGGGTCCACCAAACCCAAATGTAGAAAGCTTTGCTCTCACCTGTATTTCATAAGCAGGACAACTTCAAAGGGAAAGTTTGCATCACATCCAAACAGTCAATAAAAATTAACTGCGACAAAAAAATAACATAACAAAAAAGCATGAATTCGGCAACTAGTTGGCTACATTCCCTATATGTTGACTTCTTTCAAGGCCATGGACCTCAAGAATTTGAAGGCAGTTATATATGCAGAGAACAATAATAATTGTTTTCTCAGAGAGGATAAAAGAAGAAATTAATAATGCACTACGATATGTCAGAAGAAAGAGAGTAAATTTTAATGCCTAAGGAGACAAAGAAAGTTCCTTAGATTATGAGCAGATGATTTTATGCCAAGCTTTTATTTTGACTTCAGTTTTGACAATATCACTTCAAAATTGACTTATGATTGGAAGATTTTACTTTTTACTCTCAACTAATAGAACAGGAGGAGGATTTCCAATTAAATGAAATCCACTATGTGTGGAAGGGAAAGTTCACCCAATTGTTATCAGTTCGACCTCAGCTACAGCCAATTCTATTCAGGCCCCAGTAGGCTATCCACACTTCATAAAAAAAAAATTTGACCACGTTCCGTGTTTCAATGTTTAAATATTAAACTAAGTGGAAGCGACAACTAATGGCAACAAAGTCAATTCACTATGCTTTTTAACATAGATCACTAATTTGGGCAGACCTAAAAGAATCTTGCAAGTTTTGTTGAAATAGTTGCAGATATAACATCAAAGGTGAAACCAGTTGGTAACAAAGTGGGAGGGATTCTTTTTCCATGTTTATTCTTCCGATTGCAGAACTCTAATATTTCAGTTGGGAATAGTTCTTTTCCATTTTAATCATAACAAACAGGGATAAATAAATTTTGGTATTCCTTTGTATTTTTCTCAAGTTAGTACTTGTAACTTTTTTTTTTGCCAATTGAGTCCTCAATTTTTTTAATATTTTCAATTGAGTCCTTTCCATTAACTCCATTAATGGAAAAGCTTATATGGAATTCCAACACAACTGACTTATGAGTTGGAGCTACATCAGACATCCAAATTGGACTGAACTTGAATGACGTGACAATTTAGAGACACGTGTAATTCTTTGATGATTTATCCCTTCCCAAAGAGTCCCACTTTTTATCTCTTTAACTTCTCTTTCTTCCTATTAAATTTCTGTAATTCCATCTCAACCCATTAACATTCTTTCTTCCTCCTAATTCTTTATCTTCCATTGACAATCAAGACCCACAAAAACACAACATTCCAAATTCTTATTATACCAAACATTCTTTAATTGAACCAAGAAAATATATAGGAAACAAAACTGCAGTTTCTGTGACTTTCTTTTTTTTACTTTCCTAAGAAAGTGACAGAAACTTCTAGGTTTTTGATTATCACTTATCTAAGATCCATTAAGTTAAAAATGAAAGTTCAATTTGCCAACACCCACAATTTCAAGAAGCAAGTCCAACCAGATTCTCAAGGCAACAAAACGTAATAAATCAATATTTTCCATTTGTAAATTAGAAACCTAAAATCTACCAAAAGCATCTTCAATGGATGCCCAATATGTCACGTAACAAGAAAACACCAACATTCCCCTATCCATATTGTATTTTCTTTTTTCCGACAGATTCATCTTCAACTGATTGTCAATGTCAAGAACACTAACATGAACAAATTTAGTAACTCAAAAATAAAAAATATTTGACGATCAACCATTGAACAACATAGATGTAGTTGAAGAATATTGATGAAGCAATCTGAAAGAAAGCCATGATTGAGAGATAGAGATAAATGGTTTTGGTTTAATCAAAATAACAGGACTTATTGGGAAAGGACAAGTCCATATGAAACTCTGACATTAATTCCAACTCATAATTTTTATGAGTCGGCATTCCAAATAAGCCCTTCTGCTAACAGAAAGGACCCAATTGAAAAAATTCAAAAATTAAGATTCAAATGACAAAAAAATAAAACCAACTTGACAAAAATATAAAAGTAGTAAGACCAAAAAATTTCGTTATCCGTAACAAATAATATCCATGGATTTGCACCTGATTTATAAAGATCAGAATTGTCTGAGACAATGATAAAGAGTGGCTCAATTTGCGAAGTGCTTGGCTCATCAATCTAGCTTGCATTGCCATGTGAGCATCACCCATCTCACCATCAAGTTCACTTTTAGGAACAAGCGCAGCAACCTGTAATTAAGCAGAGTAAGAAAGAAAAATGAACTCATATTATCAAAAATTTGTATACAGTGCAAATTTAAAGCTCCTGTCTCGAAGTGAGGATGAAGAGAGAAGAAGAAATCCATTCCTCAAAAAAGAAACAGGACCATTGTCGAAGGAATAAGAAATCACAGCTGAATTTAACAGGTAAAATCATAAAGTGAAAGAGCACCTTACTTACACTATCAACAACAACTACATCAACAGAACCACTCCGGATTAAAGTGTCCACAAGACTGAGAGCTTGTTCACCACAATCAGGTTGTGAAAGCAGCAAATTCTGAGTGTTTACTCCAATAGCCTGGGCAAGTGATGAGTCAAGAGCATGCTCAGCATCAACAAAAACACAGTAACCTGCAGAAAAAGAAGTGAAAATCAGCAGATAGAATTTTCAGGCCAGTATTATGCCCAGAGGAGGATGCAGATTAAACATATAGGTGTTTATGACACTGACATATTTCATTGCAGCTTTAACTTTTCTTGTTAACTAATAGTTTAGTAGCAGGAAACACATAATAGACAATAAGAATGGTTAATGTAATATAAAATACACACAGCAGAAAGGAGAGATTATAGAGCTCAATAAAGCAACCTCCTAGTTTCTGTGCTTCAGCAATCACATGCAATGCAAGAGTAGTTTTTCCAGAAGCCTCTGGACCAAAAATCTCCACAACACGCCCCTGTGGAAAGTGAAACACACATCTCATGAGCATTCAATAGCATTTAAAGCGAGACATCTATTCCTAGTCACTTGGGAAGCATAGAGCTAGGAATATTAAAGATTCATTCAAGTCAAAGCATGGTAGAAGTACAAAATATGATTCCTCTAGACTCGAGAACACAAAGAATCCAAGTCTATAGTAACAAAAGATAATGCAGAAAGCAATAGGAAGGGAACAGCAAACTGATAAAAGAAACAATGGTGATGTTACATATAAATATGGTTCATATTTTGTACTATACTCGGATAATTAAGTACAAAGCTTGCCTTGTGCGAAGAAACAAGAAACAACTTCAACAAAAGAGAAGAAAAGCAAACTATTTATCTTACTTTGGGAAGCCCACCAGTCCCAAGTGCTAAATCAAGTGCAAAAGAACCTGTGGAGACCACTGGAACATCTCTAGGAGAAACTGACCGGCCATACCACATAATAGATCCCTTCCCATATTGGCTAGTAATCTGATCCAGGGCTTGTTGTAAAGCAACCTCCTTTGAGGACATACCATCTTCAGAAGAGTCGCTGCCATTTGACTTGGACTTTCTTTTACCTTACAAAAAATAGGAAATTGAGATTATCCAAAAAATCAAGGTTACTTCAATTACGAAGTAATAAAGAAAAATAGAAAAGGCCGACTAATTGGCGAGACAATGTGCAATACCAAGGAAATAGAACAATCCATAAATGTGGTATAAAATTTCAGAACTAATATAAACACTGATTCCTTGTAGTTCAAAAGTTACATTAAAAAAAAAAACAAGTTAAACATCCGTTGTTTGTTTAGGAGCGACTAAAACACACTAAAAGAAGACACACTTGCTGTTTCCCAGGACTAACCATTTCAACCCCGGAAAGGATCATCAGAACGTACACAATAACCAGGGCGTAATAAAGTCAAAGTTAATATTTACAGAATGAGTAACAAGTTTAGACCCTTTTAAAGAAGCTAAGTGTTCAAGTGAAACAACTTCAATAAACCTTGAAGCACCTTTAGTAGAAAAGTTACAAATGTGAAAAGACGTCCCCGTGATCTCTCTCCTTAAACCCTGCAAAACCACATAAGCAAATGAGTAATATCCAACACCACAAAAGACGCAAAAGATAGAAACTTTTCCTATTTCCCGCACAAAATCGCGTATAAGAGGTACTAAACAGTATCACGAGTCTAAGGGGTAAGCAAAGAATTCCGTTCCCACGAGTCTAAACCATTCAACTAAAAGAGATTACACGAATTCCTTCAACATGCAAAAGAAGGAATAAGAAAGAAACTGAAGACACAAAAAGAAAATGAAAAAGGCTACCTTGGGCGAGAAAAGAGCGCGTTTCAGAGAAGAACCATTTCTAAGAAGCCTCGCCATGGAAACCCTTAGCAAAACTGCTGTTTGAGTAGAAATGGGAAAAGGCGAAACGAAATTGTTTTAAGGGTTAAAAGTACATATATAAACCGCTTAATGCACACCAACGAGAACCCACAACTGAGAGATAGAAAGAGCGAGCGAGCGCGGGAGTGTCTCGATGCTGCATCTTATTTAGGGGTTTTAGGGTTTTAGTTTCCCTCCTATTTTTTCCAGTTGAGACGGAGAATTAGAAGAGGAACAAGTCAGACTATGGCATTTAAACATTACGAGAACAACAGTAGACAAACGTTTTAATGGTCAAAACAAAAGTTATGGTAAGTTAAGACTCGTGTAATCTCCACGACTACTACGAGGATGTCTGTCTGGCGTTAGCAGTGGCTCCAGATTTTGTAATGGCAGACCGATCAAACACTTTTATATTGTTTTTATTTTTGTTGGGTATTTTCAATAGATGTAGGAGTAGCTAGTACTAATTTTGTTAGGATTTACCCATCTTTTCGTCTAAACGTACTAAACACTAACCAAGCCCAAAATAAGCCCTGTAGCTGCACGTATGTGTAATCCTGAGAGATGATTCTTTTGCTTCCTTGTTTTCCGACGAAAGTATATCCCCAAAACATGAACCAGAAAATGAACAGAAGATAATAGCAAAACTAGGACTGCTGAAGCATTCATTCTAAGAGAGTTCACCAAACATTCATTGAACGATTCCAAACATTACATGAACAAATAAAATCTCAAATTATAGCACCAAAGGTGAAAAGGGGAAATTTTGAAAAATCAATATCGACAGTCCGTAATATTGCACAAGGGGGTAAAGGAAAAGAATAAATAACCACCCTGACTTCAAAGCCTTCTAACTCTTCTCAGCTAAACAACATTCCATCAACCAACAATCTTAGCATCACTGTTGCTTGCATTCTGGAGGCCGCTCACTCTGCTGACCATCACCAGCTTGACTTCTACCGCTTTTCTAGAGTACACAACCAACAAAATTAAGATTTAATTTTATTGAATAGAAAACAAAGGAATTAGCAAAAAGCATCTATATCAAAAACTTGGCAAAGAAAAAGACCCATTAATGGAGCTAGAGAAAATAGTACCTTGTTTCCAGAAGATGTCTGCATCAAGATTTCAACAAGATTAAGAAAAAAATTATCAGCAAAGAGAAAGACATAGAGAGAGGATGGGATGAATAATTTCAATTTTAAGATGCTATACCTTCTTTTTTGGCTTGTCTTCGTCTTCTTCCTCTTCCACATCATCCTCATCCTCTTCCTCTTCCTCATCATCCTCATCAATGTCTTCATCCTCATCTTCATCATCGTCCAACCCAAGCTCATCCCCTGGAATGGCCTCGCCAGTGTACCATGATACAGCATGAGGGATAATCTTGTCTCGGATAGTTGACCTAAACCAAAATTTCAAAAAACACTGTCCATGAAAGTAGAAACAACACCTAAAAATTTCAACAACTTAGACAAGAAGAAGATACAAAGAAAGACATTTTTTAATCTAAGATCACATAGTATTGGTATGGCCAAAAGTATCAGTATAATAACTGCTGATTAGAATTGGTACATGCTAATGTTTTATTTAAACAATAACTCACCCAATGTCATAATCCTGCTCCATTTGATTCTGAAGCTCCTCAGCCTGTACACAGAATAAAAAGTTAAAATCAGGTACATGAATGAAAGATAATTAGAACAGTGAACCAATAAATCCTAGTCGATATTTTTCTTAAGTTTGACAGTGTTGATCATACAGTATCTTCATCAATATCTTCATCATCATCTGGGACTTCAGGGGGGCTAAAGAAGTTGAAAAAGCTCTCACACTCCTCAATTTTAGTCATGGGCTTCACATTTTTCGATCCTTTCTTTGGTTTCTTCTTGAGGATCTTCTGAGTTAGGCATTTCCCTGGATGCCATTCAATTTCCGTCCTTCAATGGACCAGAGACAAATATTTCAGCAACACCAAAAATGTTGATAACAGCATACAATGGATTAACAAAGTCAGCACAGAAGTTACCCTATTGCTTTCTCAAGAATAGGTTCATCTTCATCAATCATGTGATAAGTCTTAGTCAAGACAGTGTTTGTGAAGAAAGGATTTGTCTCAAAGAAAAACTCCAGCTTGAAACCCTTGGGCGCCTCTATCCTACACCACTTAATATCTTTAAGGTGCTTGAGAGCTGCTTCATCACGCTCTGTAATCTGATACACAAATAAACCAGGGAAAAAATAGCAAACTCAAGAATCAGTAAGCAATCAAGTGACTAAAATCAAATAAAACAAAACATCAGTCATAATTACCCAACCTCCTCAGCTAATACTTCATTGTTCTTCATTGCAGTGAGCCAAAAATCAGGAACTCCTTTCTCTGTATTTAATATATTAAGATATCAGCCTCAAAAAATGTCGCGAGAAAAGGACTAATTTTCAGTATCCTCCCAAGGTTACCTTCGTCATCTTTCTTGCCCTCCTGGTCCATTTCTGATTCAGCTTTTACTCCATCAGGTTCGATGACACCATTCACAATCTCATAGCGCTGCAAACATGATCGTTCAAATTTTCACTCTGGACAAGGCAACGGGAAAAAAACGAATCCAAAAGCATACAGACAAATAAATACCTTGGTATATGATGGTTGGTATAACTTTTGATACTTAGCCTCAAGTACTGCCCTTTCTTCAAAGAACTTTGCCTCTAATTCATCATGTTGGCTCTGGAAATTAAGAAAGTATATACAGCTCAGTATCCGACCAAGAATAAGTAGGGACACGAACAAGTTACAACAAGTAACTTATCATTTTTTAATAGAATTCAACATGGCAGCTATTAATACGATATTCAAAATGTTCCATGTAAGAATGGACATGCCTGGATCTCTCTGAGAACTTCAACACGTTTCCTCACTTGAGGTGACAGATTCTCGAGCACATCCGGATGCTGTCCAGCCAGATTTTGCAACTTATCCTGCAAAACAAGAGTAGCAACACCACACATTGATCGTGCTTATTAAAATTGAACTAACAACCAATATAACCATGCCAGTAAAAACTACAATTCAATACAGCAGAACAAAGTTTACCTCTTTCTTACTATACATCCACTAAAAAATAGAAGCGAAGCAAGGAAAAACACGAATTTTATACAAGAACATTTGCTTTGGAACCAAACATGCCCATTAAATTCATTTTACGTCGTTTCCCCAGACACCAAGAAAAAGAACAGAACACGCAAGTTACTGACCTTGAGGGCACTCACAAGGCCAGCTCGATCCCCCTCATTGAGAGCTGCCAAATAGACAATAAGAAACAAAAAGGAGTTCAAATCACACCCAAACCCAAGAAGAATAAAACAGAGAAGGGGGGGTTAGGGTTTAGAAGTGAAACCGGTGGCGAGATCAGCCATAGTGAAGTTATTGTCTTCACTGCTCATGTTAAAATTGGCTTCTCAAATGAGTCAAGAAACAGATAGACTGGAGAAATGTAAAACCCTAGATTGGGGTTTGAAAAACAATGAAGAGGCAAGGCAACAAAATGGTTACGTGTGTAGAGAGTAGAGAGCATCAAACAAACGTTCCTCTTTCCTTAAAATCCTCTGCGAAGCCTATCACCTAAGACCGTCCCTCATTTTATAATGGTTTTTGCAAGTTTGGGTTAACGATAGTTATTGTGTTGCAAGTTTGGGTTAACAACACATCGTCACAGCTCAAATACCATTCATTTTCACTTTCTTTTTCTGCCCAGATAAATTATTTTTTGCTTCAGATTTCATCCATATTTGCTTGCTTGATCCTTCAATTGCAGCAACACAATTTAAGAATTTCGATATGTCGAGAGATTAAATGGTAACTTATCTTGTAAAATGATATATCTCTTGTTATATAATGTAGTTAGGGACGAGTGCTACCATCAAATTGATGAACAATGCTAATAATTAATCTAAATCACGATAAGTGAGATAAATCTAAGATTGTCCATATTTGTCTAATTATAATGCGTTTACAAAAGAAAAAAAAACTATACAATATTAAATTAAATAAAGTCCAATAAATAATAATTAAAAAGGTGAAAAACGTGAATTGAACATCCATTCAATGAATTTGCATTTCCTTTAATCTGCAAAACCATAAACTAAACGCAAAGAGACATAAGAATAGGATCAAATCTACTACACTTGGCTAGAGGCAGGCAAATAAAAGCAACTTCATTTTCAACAGCAGGCTGACTTCATTATTACCGCAACCCTCCCTTTGGCTGAAAACATTAATCAAGAAATTACTGTGCCTCTTCTGCAATTGATAGCAATATCCTCTTGCCTCACAGACCCACACAAAAATGCCGAATGAGACTGAACGCTTGATGAGAACATAAATTTGCCACGAGCACAAAAAGTATTCCTCGAACATTAAACCATAAGGGGGGGGTGGAGAAAGAAAACTAACAGTAATGTGACAAAACAGCAGTAAAACTAGGACTAATGAAGCAAACATTTAGAAGAGTTCACAAAACATTCACTGTAGGGATCCAAACATTACATTATCAAAATCATATCTCTTAACTATAAGACATCACATTCTCTTCTGACCAAAGGGTGAAGGGGAAAATAAAAATTTTCATATCGATAGTCCACAATAAGGCACTGGGGGAGGGGTAAAAAATGTAAAAAAGAGGCACCCTGACTTCAACGCCCTCTCAATTCTTCTCGGCTAAATAACATTTCATCAACCATTTGACAAAAAATACTTGTGTATCAATCTTAGCATCATTGTTGCTTGCATTCTGGGGGTCGCTCACCCTGCTGACCATCACCTGCTTGTGCTCTGCTGCTTTTCTAAAGTATAAACAACACCGCATGATTGAGGTTCAATTTTATTTACAAGGAAACAAAAGAATATGGAAGAAGTAGCTATACAAAAAACTTAGAAGGGTGAAAGAGTGAACAATGCAGCTAGAGAATATAGTACCTTGTTTCCAGCAGACGCCTGCAATAAGATTTGAAACAAATTAAGAAGCAATAATTGGCAAAGAGCAAGATAAAGGGAAGGGAAATGTCAAGATAGTATACCTTCTTTGGCTTGTCATCATCCTCATCCTCATCCTCTTCATCCTCATCCTCGTCGATGTCATCCTCCTCGTCATCCTCGTCGATGTCATCATCCTCGTCTTCATCATCTAAACCAAGCTCATCCCCAGGAATAGCCTCCCCAGTGTACCATGATACAGCATGAGGGATAATCTTGTCTCGGATAGTTGACCTAAACCAAGATTTCAAAAACAAAAAAGATGCATGAGAATAGAAATAAAACCAAAGAATTTGACCATGTTAACCTAGAGAAGGGGAAAAGGTAACAACTCACTAAGGACTTAGCTTAGTCTAAAATCACATTACACTGCTGTTGCTCAACCAAAGTGCCAGTTTGATATATTAGAATAGAAACATGCTAATGGTTTAAATAAACAATAACTCACCCAATGTCATAATCCTGCTCCATTTGATTTTGAAGCTCCTCAGCCTGTACATAGAATAAAAAGTTAAATCAAGTACATGGATGAAAATATAATTAGAACAGTCAAATCAGTAAAATATCATCAATATTTTTCTGAAGTTTGACATACAGTGTCTTCATCAATATCTTCATCATCCTCAGGAACTTCAGGGGGGCTAAAGAAGTTGAAAAAGCTTTCACATTCCTCGATTTTAGTCATGGGCTTCGCATTTTTGGATCCTTTCTTTGGCTTCTTTTTGAGGAGCTTCTGAGTTAAGCATTTCCCTGGATGCCATTCAATTTCCGTCCTATAATGGACCAGAGACAACAGTGTTTCAGCTGCAAAAGAAAGTCGAGCAACAGCATGTAAAAGATTAACACAGTCGCAGGAGAAGTTACCCAATTGCTTTCTCAAGAATGGGTTCGTCTTCATCAATCATGTGATAAGTCTTTGTCAAAACAGTGTTCGTGAAGAAAGTATTTGTCTCAAAAAAAAACTCCAGCTTGAAACCCTTGGGCTCCTCTATCCTACACCACTTAATATCTTTAAGGTGCTTGAGAGCTGCTTCATCACGCTCTGTAATCTGATCCAAATAAACCAGGATAAAAATGGAGAAGTCCAGAAACAGCAAACAGGTATAGAGTATCCAGATAAAGAAAAACATCAAAACCATAATCAACCAACCTCGTCAGCTAATACTTCATTGTTCTTCATTGCAGTGAGCCAAAAATTAGGAACACCTTTCTCTGTATTTAATGAATCAAGATACAAACCACACAAAACATCAAGGGCAAAGCAACAACTTCTTGTAGTTTTCAAAGGTTACCTTCATCGTCTTTCTTGCCCTCTTGGTCCATTTCTGCTTCATCTTTAGCTCCATCAGCTTCAACAACACCATTGACAATCTCATATCTCTGCACATATTGCCAATTAAAATTGTCATTCCAGACATGAAACAGAAAAAGGAACATATCCACATGCATACAAGCAGACACACTAATACCTTGGTATATAATGGTTGGTACAACTTTTGATACTTAGCTTCAAGTGCCGCCCTTTCTTCAAAGAACTTTGCCTCTAATTCATCATGTTTGCTCTGTAAATTAAGAAGTATGTACAACTCAATATCCAACCAAGAGTAAGTAGGGACATAAACAAACTAATAAATTGTTCTATATAACTCAACAAAGAAGACTATTCAAAACGAAATTCAACATGTTGTCTATGGAAAAGAACATGCCTGGATCTCTCTGAGAAACTCAACACGTTTCCTCACTTCGGGTGACAGATTCTCAAGGACATCAGGATGTTGTCCAGCCAGATTTTGCAATTTGTTCTGCCCAAAGTAGCAACATCCCAAAATCAAACATAATTATCAAGCTTTAATTACCAAACCAGTACACAGTGTGACTGCAAAAACTAATTCAATAGCGCACAATAAAGTTCGCTTCCTTCTTACCCTCCACTCGCTAAAAGGTAGAGGCAATGCAAAGTAAAACAACCCCGAAAACAAGCACGAATTCAAAACAAAACACTCATTTTGGCCACCAAACGTGTACATTAAATTTTTCCCAGATACCAAGCAAAAGAACAGAACAGGGATGTCACTGACCTTGAGGGCGTTAACAAGCCCAGCTCGATCCCCCTCGTTGAGAGCTGCCAAATACACAGAAAAAGAAGTTGAAATCATACCCTGAAAATGGGCAAAAACCAAGAACAAAAAAAAAGGGACTAGGGTTTAGACTAGCAGGATAAAGGATTACCCGCGGTGAGACCAGCCATATTGAAGTTATTTTCTTCACTGCCCATGCTGAAACTAGCTTCTCAGATAATCAAATAAAGAGACTTAAGTAAGCAAAAAACAAAACCCTAGATTGGGGTTTGAAAGACGATGAATAGGCAACGAAAAAGGCGTGTGTAGACTGCAGAGAGAGTGGCGTCTAAAACGTGGCCTCTTCCTTAAATCCCCTAAAACCTATCACTTGAGATCCTCCTTTTATAGCGGTTTTTGGATGCAGTGACAGCTACAGCTACAAATACAACTACTATGGTTTTGCCTCGAGTGAGTACAGTAATTTCAAACATTTGATGCATAGTTATATACTTCTTCATGCAACGCATCGGCAAAAGATTTATGCGTTTTACTAATTTGACCAAAAAGCTCCTCTATTTCCTTAAAAATAACACCCATTGGCCATTACCAACTTTCTCAAATTGGACACCTACTTTATAGGAATGTTTGAAAATGAATATACTACAAAGAAAATATTGATGTTTATATATTATTAAATATAAATATAAATTAATTATTTTAACAAAATTGTATTTACTATGTAATGACACGAATAATAATATGATTAATTTTCTCATTTTTACTTATAATCTATGTTTTGGGAATAATAATCAAAATTTCGTTGTTACTAAATAAAATAATAAAAATATTATTTTATTAATTTATGACATTTATATATCATTACTTATATTAAAATTATAAATAAATATTTAATATGTAATATTATTTTTGTTATCAACACATTTTCATATATTAATTAATAATAAAAAATATAATAATCATCATTTTGAAATGATAATAAATTAAGTATTTTCTTAATTTCTATTTATTATATAATAATAAAAGTAAATACGGATATTAATACGCTACAATTTATAATTATGTGACAATACTTATTTTATTTATTATTTATTATTTATTGTTCTATAAATTTGTAAAAATATGATATTATTATTCAACACTAACATTAAGTCCAACGGATTGATAAGAGTAAAATTTACTTATTATTTTCGATAAGAATAGTAACCAATATGACAAGAAAATTAATTAGCATTAGTACTAAGTTTAAATGACTTATAAAAATGAAAAATTAATCAGCATTGACTCTAACAAACTAATATAACGTGAAAAAAATTAATCAATATTGAAGTGATTATTATTAATATTAGATATTAAATAAAAATTTAATCAAATATGTAGTTTTAATGTTATAAAAATTTTACTTAACGTATTATGAAATATTAATAAAATATGGTAAATAATATTCAATAATTGTTAATAAAATGAATTAATATTTAAATATAAATAACTATGTGTAATTATGATAAATCAATAACATTTCATCATTTTTAAACAACAATAAAACAAAATGAATTGTTATTAATTATAATAAAATAAATTATAGACAAAAATTAAAATTTGATCACCTTATTTATCAATATTATTAAATAATAAAATAAAAATTAATAAAAGGGCTTAATTTATTATCATGTTGAAATGTTTACTAATAAATAATGATTTAGTCTTATTTAATGCATTTTGCTTGTTTATTTGTGTATTCTTATTGATTTTGGTACTTAAAGGATTGGTTGGTTTCGTTTTTATCTTTAGTTTTTCGTTGTTGTTATAAAAAAAAAACATTTCGTTAAACCTTGTTTGGTTGAGTGATATTGCCATTTTTCATTTTCAAAAACAAGAAAACAACAACAACTTTGCTAAAACCAAAATATCACATTTTTGTATGTTTTTAAAACAAGGTTTTTTCCAAAAAAAATCTTCACACGTGTTTCTCCGCATTCTTTAATGTAAGCAGTGTCTCCTGCGTTTTCAATGTCTTCGGCGTGCTCCAATTTCTCCATTTGAGTATATTCCATGTACCCGATAAGCAACCACCTAAAGATTAACAAGGTTAGCAAACGATATAATGGAGATGCAGTAGGGCAACGTAAGACACAAAGTGATATAGGACTAAAGTCCGCAAGTGAAGCCTTCAACCATAAATTGTTAATCCAATCTTCTCCATCCTTTAGTTATGCATTGCTATTTGCTTGTGATAAGTTCCTTTGTTCCTCTATTCTCTCCTTTCTTCTTTAATTCCTCTGTTCTCTCACTTCTTTTATGTGTTTTGTTCATCAGTTGTACAGGTCCCAGTATTTTTCTACTGTAGTTAGTTTTGCCTTTGTATCTCGAGTTTATTTAGCTAGATATTTTGTCCGTGTAATGGCCACTACTCTTAAATTAACTTGTAGCTTCCTCATCCCAATCAAATTAGAGACTCACTTTGTAGTTCCAATCTTGTCTCATGAACCCATCTACGTTTCAACTGGGAAATTCATGCCAATGGCTACTCTTACTGTCGGCCCAAGTTTGGGTCTTTCTCAGACCTTCTCCCAGCTCAAGAAACAAGGCAAAGTATGCCCCTTTCTATATTACCTCTATTAATCTTCACTTGTTTCCCTTTTGTTGGTGGTCAGTTAATTTAATACTTTGGATTTGTGCAGATTGTTTCAAGTTGGCAGCTTCAATGTTATAGTTGAGTTTTTTTTTTTTTTTGTACGAGTTGCAAATGTAGACTTTTATATAGGATTGAACTAGTTTCTGCTATATTTTCTGGAAAAAGTAGGAAATTCGCTCCAACGGGAGTTTGAAGAATCTTGAAAATGCTACCATTTGATTCTTCATATCTTTTGGTTTAATTTTACGCTTATTAGAGATTGCAGGTGCCTAGAAGAATCGTTACTGTGTCTATATGATGTTTAATTTTGTTTCAATATTAGTGCTTTAGTCATTCAGTAAACACCACTTGTAACAGCAGAAGTGTTCAATCAAGTACATGGTTGCATGGCAAAACTTTGGCAATTGTATGATCCTCTCTGTTTAAAGCACATCTTGTTCCTAGTGTTGTGTGCTTTCTTGCTAATTTCAGAAGGTGATGCAATTTCTTCAAAAACTTTCTTTCTAGAACTGAATTCATCTACTTGATTTTGCAATATTTCTATAATCTCATCATTATATTATTTGCCAAATAGATTTTTATTTTCAGTTTTTATATTAAAAATCTCAACTAAATAAATTTTTATTTTCAATTTTTATATTAGAAATCTCAACTAAATAGATTTTTGTTTTCAGTTTTTACATTAGAAATCTCAATCAAACAGGTTTTTATTTTTTAATAAAAAAAGAAACCAAAAACAGGAAACAAAAACTAAAAACCACAACAGAAAAATAGAAGTGGAACCAAACGACGCCTAAAATATCAAAAGAAATAAAATAAATGCATAAAAAAAATGACTATATTAATAGCAATTAAGCTTTCCTAATATCCAGATTCTCAAAAATAGTGCCAAAAACTTGGTGAACCTATTTGATAATTATATAACTCAACTTTTTTAGGGATCGTTTGGTTCTACTTCTGTTTTTCTGTTGTAGTTTTTAGTTTTTAGTTTTCAGTTTTCAGTTTTTATTTTCGTTTTCAATTTTTTGTTTTTGTTTTTCTTTCAAAAAAAAAAACATGTTTAGTTGTTAATGTTAATGTAGTTATATTTTATCGCTAATAATAATTACATGTTAGATAAAACTTAAAGATAAATTATTTTTAATTAAATAAATTTATTTAATCTGTTATATAATATTTATTTTAATATTATGGTATTTAATAAAATAAATAATTAATATTTATTTGAAATATATTTTAA
>JANITX010000211.1:21323187-21345023 GCA_027564395.1 Erythroxylum ulei
TATTTATTTTCAATTTTTTAAAATATTAGATACTATTTAATTTGTTATTCCAACTAAATAATAATAAAGAATAATAATAAATGCTAATTTTCAAAAACACGATATCAAAAAAATATCAAAACCCATAGAGATTCTATTAACTATTTTTTCCTCTTAGTTCTATCGCTGGCATTAGTTGGGTGTTGGACAAAAGTCTGAGAACGGGAACAAAAACTTTTATCCTTCTTTTTTTAGAGAAACAAAATCTTTTATTTCTATCACTCGAAAATAGGGGACAAAAATTTGGAGACAGCAATCATACACAAGAAAGGGACAAGATTTTTTGTTTTGTCTTTTGTCCCTGTTAACAGGGACAGCAACTAAATACTGCGGTAGTGATTACAATCTATTCATACCTCTCTTCGTATATCCCTCGCTTAAAAGCTTGCGTAGCTTGAAACAATACTTATTAATTCTCTTCACCATATATTCCCATTTTGTTTCTTAAATACACGCCTATTTTTATATAATTACTACGGGCTTAGCATCTGCTTCATATACTTGCTCCATTCATGTATTTACTGCAGCCATGATTCTTCATTTGATGATCACTTTTGTGAAATCATAAAAATTAATCAAAGGGTTCATTATTTCTCTCACAAGATGAAGTATGTTGAATACGTTTGTTAATCCTTTGCTCCTGTCTCTTATATCTAATAAAAACATATTAATAATTCAATTAGATCCATCCGCTGAAGTCCACACATAGGGCATCGGCTGCCACGTCGCAAAATCTAGACCAATAAACGAGCATGGGAAATTTGTGGTACGAGGCCGTGCTATACCTACAAAGACTATTCGGTGCTCCAAGCAAGTGATCCGTTATGCAAAGTGACTAGGCCCGCTGTGCCTAACTGCTATTGGAACTTCAGTTTACCCGAATCCTGGGCCAATTTCCTCGTTTGAAAGCCCAAACAACAAATGGTCAAACTCAAACCAGCGCTGCCCTCACTCCAGCGACGTAGGCTCTCCGTCCTATTGACAAATCAAACTGACCATAATATTTCTTTAGGTGTATGTTTTGCAACTTTATTTTAGAGAAATAAAGAATGGCTGATATATACACCGCAACACTTAGCCGAACACGTGGAGCGCATGCACCTGTAGACCGAATGGCCGCCTTATCTCCACCGATGAAAGAAACTATCAACCGAGACATCCAACTGCTGGGAATGACATGTCCACTAAAAATTTGTCGATAGGAACAAACTCTTACCAGTAGTTAACGCATAACCATATACAATCCAAACAAAACACTCCTCGCCCAAAATATAAGACGACAGTACTCTTCTCTTGACTTGCTAGTTGCTACTCACTGGTCGGACCAAACCAACCCAACCCCACTGTAGTTGCTGTGTTTCGCTGAGATACCATCTGACTCCAAGGGCTGGGGACGGTTCAATCACTCACAAAAGGACGTCATATGGGCCCCACAAGGTTGACAGGTGGATGTGGATACGGTGCACGGCAATTGTCAAAAGAATTTTGAATTCAAAAGAGAGAGGGACCAAAAAGAAGTTTCTGGAAAGTTGAGGGACTGAGATGAGGTGGGGACAACACGGAAGCTACAAATGGAAATAAAATGTCATAAAGCCGTGGTCACGTGTCGCCCCTTCTTTTCCATTTTCGTTTCGGTATAAATGGGCACCCACACCGTATCATACTCTTCGTTCTTTGTTTTCTCTCTCCAACCAGCCTCAGTCTTAACAACGACTACTATGGCACTTTCAGATTTTGCTGCCGTCGGCAACGACGGCGGGGGTACAACTGCTCCAAATCCAGGTAGAGAAGAGAGAGTGGTGGTAGCGAAAATGTCGGATACTGAGGACCTAACTACTCCGGCTATTTGCGGTGGTGTGTCGTCACCTTCGTTGACTTCTGCGAAGCCGGAGAAAGTGGAGACTGAGGTGAAGAAAGTGGTGACGATCAAGGAAGAGGAGGAAGAGGAAGGGGAAGACGAAGGCCTTTGCAAAATCAACGGCGACGGATCGCATTCTTCTTCGTCATCTGTGTCTGTGGTGTTGCCAAAACCCCTAGAGGGCCTACAAGAGTCACGTCCGCCACCATTTTTGAAGAAGACGTTCGAGATGGTGGACAATCCTGAGACTGACTCTATAGTGTCGTGGAGCAAGGGTCGTGATAGTTTTATTGTTTGGGACTCACATGAATTCTCCAAAAATATGCTTCCTAAGTACTTTAAGCACAGCAATTTCTCCAGCTTCATTCGCCAGCTTAACACTTATGTACGTCCATAATCAATCCGTATCATTAATATGCATTTCTTGTTTGTTCAACCCTTTGTTCTAATATAGCGATGAGTTTGATTTTGCATATAGCATCATAACAAAGTCTTAATCGATATGTGCCATTGACCTGGTTAATTGATTATTGGTTTGCAATTTGATTTCAGGGTTTTAGGAAGATTGATCCAGATAGATGGGAATTTGCAAATGAAAGTTTTCAAAGAGGGAAGAAAAATTTGCTCAGAAGCATCAAGAGACGGTGTAGGTATAACAAACATCAGAATGTATCTACGAGCAGTGTTGATTCAACAAAAGTTGGTTTGGAAGCGGAATTTCAGAGTCTGAAGAATGATCAAAAAGCCTTGAAGATGGAAATCCTGAATCTCAGGCAGCAACAAGCGGACTCGAACAATGAACTGAGTGTCGTCCGCGAACGTATTCGAGCAGCTGAATGCAAGCAACTACAGATGTTAATTTTGTTTGCAAAAGTAACCAAAAATCCTGGCTTTATTCAACAACTAATACATAAGAGGAAGCAACAAGGATGGTTAGATGGAGATGAATTGTGCAAGAAGAGAAGACTGCTTCAGACCCAATTCCCTCAAAGCCTGACTAATTCTGCGCATACCGGCCAAACTGTGAATTGCAGAAACCAAGCTCAGAAGCAATTGGCTGCAATGCAAACTGAACTTGCTGAGATATTACCAGAGACTATCGCAACCAACCCCGTGTCAAAACTCTGTCCCGCTCCCTTGAATGACGAGTTTTGCAGCCATATCCAGGACCCTTTGGGCAATTTGATGTGTGCAACAGACACTGAAGACGCGTCTTTTGTTTATGATATCATGTCAGAGAAGCTAATGGATGACAGTTCAGTGGGGGATAATCCTGTTGAAGAGGACCTAGATGTGAATGAGTCCAAGTTTTACCTTGAATTAGAGGATTTGATAGGGAGGCCAGGAGCTTGGGGTGGCCACGTAACTGAGCTGGTGGAGCATGCAAGTTGTGTTGGATGAATCCGGTGGTATTCTCGTGGCGTGAATTTGCGGATTCTTGATATAAAATCTCATACGGCTTGAAGGAATGAATGATTCAGGAGTTGATAGACACAATCTACTGTTAAGTTTGGGGAGCTAAATTGAAATCAAAGGTCCTTCCATTTCCAGTGCTTTAAATCGCAGACAGGATTCGCTGGTCTATAAAATTCCCCATACATGTACATATTTGATCTGTAGTTCAACTTTTGCTAGAATCAAGATGTATCTCAACAACTTTCTAAAATACTGCCAGTGTTGGCCTTTGGGGTTTTATTGGCGGTAATTTGTACATGTGTTTCTCCTCATCACGACTTCTTCACAGTTTCCTCCTGAACCCTGAGTTATGATATTTACCGGGTTCACTTCTAACTGTAAATTCTTCAATTATCATTCTTATTTGGGGGAAATTATTGGGTTAAATGTGAGCATGTACATTGCACCTGTAAACATACTTATATTTAATTCACAAGCTGAAAACCTGTGATTAATTATACTGATAAATTCTTCTCAAAAGCAAGGAAAAGGTTTAGGCTCTTTATATTAAAAAAACAGTTAGTGGCTCGTGTCAAACCTTAATTTATTTATCTGCTAATACGGTCATTAGTTCAATAATGAAAGATGTCTCAGACGTCTTTTCTACTTATAGTCCATTTGACGGGCATTGTGGGATGGACGGGGCATAATTGTGAGTGATGACTGACACTCGACATTAAGACCACGTACCCTAAACATCCGACAAAATGGATGAAGATAATCTTGACCCATTCGATTAAATTAAAATATCTGCGTCGGTTGGTAGTAGTTTCATATAATTAGTGGGGTCTTGAATTGATGTACCTTCAAGATGCTACTAAAGTGCTCAAGAATGATAAGATTTGCTTACCGAAAAGAGTAAGGACAAAGTATAATGTAGAGGGCCCTCTTCCGCGTTCGCACTTCCAAAGCACCTTTTGATTGATGGTTAGTTTTGTCTCTCTTTGTTTACCCAGAACACTCCTTGTCTTTTAACTTCCACGTTTTGGATGAGTGATAAAGACTATGTTTGCATTTGAAGGTGTAGGTTATCATTTTCAACCATTTTGAGACAAGAAAGCAAGCAAAATAGGTTTTTTTTTTTTGGGCCATTTCTTGATGCGACAGACAGAGAACAAGGATCGTTGAACTCTTTGATTTTTACAAAACTGCACCAGCCTTCTATCACCACCTACTAGAGTCGATATCAAATATCAACAGATGTCTAAAGTTATGTCCTTTCCTCTTGTATAATCGTCGACGACATATTATTACATTACAAGGAAGAAAGAAGAAAGAATAGGAAAGGATAGCTTATTTGTCAAAAAAATGCAAGCCATACCATACAATAGAAAAAGTGGGGTGATAAAGCGGCTAACTACCCCTGCCAATGTGCTTGCCGTTGGACCTGGCCTTCCCAGTTGATTTGGTTGATGATGAGGAGGCTACGGCAGACCGACCAAGCTCTTCTTTATCCTCATTGAAGGCCTTACTTAGACTCTCTTGGAGTTCTGTGTATCTTTGTCTTTTAAGGAGTCGTTCTTCAGGAGTGTCATTTCCTAATGCTAGCTGCGACAAGTCATCAGCGTCCATGATCCTGTTGAGTACTTCTGAGCAACGGGGGAAGAACCGCTTCCCAAGTTCAACTGTCAACATGTTCAAAGCCATTGTCGATAATCTGAGGTCAGCTTCATAAACCAGCTATCTTCATCCATGAGACGGGTTTTTCTGAGCTTAAATTTTCATAACTAAGAACGTCTGATACTTGAATCTTCAACTTACCTGTTCTAGACAGTGCTCTCATCCTATTCAGATGCTCCTCTTGAATTCTGAAAGGCGCCTCATTCAAGACAACAGGTTTTCTCCTGACACCAGCCAAATTCAGGGGCCTTATGCCATCTAATGTAAACTCGGAAGTTCCATCTACTTTAGCAATCTCCATTGAAACTTTTGCTTCCATGGGAAACATGATTTTTGCCAGCCCAACTGTTACAGTCGGCACAAAAAGAAAAAGTATACCATTAGTTGATACATCCAACTAACAAAGCCATCCAATAGACTTAACTGCCTTGGAAAATGGAAACTTCAAAAACAGGGATATTAAGACGGATTGATTGTTTGCTGATATATGAAGGAAATGTGCTACAAGGTAAGAGCAGTTAGAAAATCAGTTTCCTCTAGAACAATTTCAAAGGGAAGAAATTAATAATTTATCTTAATATGGTAAGAACTGAAGCAATCATCTCTATGTTTTCTGCACAAAATTATTAGAGTTCCAGCAAAGCAATAGTTTCACCGTCATGAAGTAATCATGACGGAAATGTATACAAGCTTATCAACTAAGAAAAATGAAGAACGTTTATTTCAGAGTTCTTGAGGCTATTAAGATCCAAGTACCTCCTTTAAGGTATTGTACACATTTATGATTGTAAACGGAGGGGGAAACAGTTAAATATAGAAAGGAAAGAAAGCTGCAAAAGGTTACCTCTATTTTCAAGGTCCAAAAGTTTCATTCGCACGTCATCACCAGCCACAGCAAGAGAAAGAGAAGCCTCCCCAAGCAATAGATCACTTCGTTCTGCTTGCTCTAAAATCTCTATACACAAACGATCCTTATGTGAGGCTTTTCCTTCCTCTGTGGGCTTGAAGTAATCTGTAGCCCGGGTAAGCCGTTTTGAGATCTGAAGGGCTTTTCTACCATCTGAAGTCAGATCTGATGGCCGAGCCCCTTTTGTCAAGAGAGATACAATAATCTTAGGGTCCTTCCGTGTTGCCGCAACATGCAGCACGGTGTAGCCCTTTGGATTTCTACAATTAACATCAGCAAGTCCAAGATCAAGAAGCTCTGTTGTAGTCTTTGCATCACAGTGTGCAACAGCATAATGGAGTGCATGTGCATCATCTAGATTAATATGCCCCTCCTCCAAAAGCTTTCTAACTAATTCAACATCATCCGAGTCCAGAGCCCTATGTATTCTCTTTACATGCTTATCAGGGAAACTGCTTTCAGGGTTCACCAAGCCAAGTTCTGAACGAGAGTATGTGATTTGATTTACAATGTGTTGGGGCAGGGCTTTGTCAAGAGTCAGAATATCTACGTCAGATTTCACAACAATCTCTATACATCTTGTTTGCAGTGTTTCACAGGCTTTATCGCAAATATTTGCAACAGAAAGAACCACCAGGATGTCATCAACCGCAACCTTGTGAAGAATGTCTAGAAGATGCCTCTGCATAGGAAATTCAGGGTGAATATGAATTATTTCTGCTCCTATATCCAGATAACAAAAAGAGCAGTATAATGAATTGCTGACTCATTATGCTCTACCACAATGATCCCGATCCTCCAAGATCCCAACAAGGACAAGAATCATACTCAACTCAATACAACTTAAAAGTAAGACAAACAGTTATTTTTTCACAGACAACTCTGACTAGAGAGAGAACTACCTCACTCTAGCTTAAAACGAATATCCCAGTCCGTAAAGTCTGCTTCCTACCTATCTGAAGATTGTGTTGGAGCATAACCGTTAACTGGCAAACTGCTACACAAGGACTGATCCATTTTTCAACAACAGCAAGTAGAATGAAAATTGAGATATAATACAAATACCTAGCGAGATTAATTTCCTATCTAAAAATCCATACTCTGTATAAAATTCTAGAATAATTCAAAATATAATAATAAAGAACCACAAAATGCTACATTGACTGCTGACAGAAATCAAAATCAGATACATTCTTACTTGATAAAGGGCCACTAGTTCAGACACCTGAAACTTGAAAGAGGCATTGAGCACCTCAACCATGAAATCCACGGCGGGTCTGCAAGCCTCATGGGAGCAATCATCATCCACACAAACACACACGCCCTTAGGCAACGCCTTCACTTTTCCACTGTACAAAAATCGCAAAACAGCCACAAGCGAATCGAAGCCAATGTGGTCGTCCTTAGCTAATTCCTTCAATTCCACCTTGGCATCTCTCTCCTTGGCCGCAGATGAGAATACATTCTTGAAAAAGGGACTTCTCGCTGACAAAATAAACCGGTGAACTGCCACCTCGCGGTTGCAACCGGAAATTGTGATTTTGGCATCGGCAAAGAAATCAAAATTCGAGGATTCGAAGCTTGACTCGAGGTTCTCGGAGAGACGTTGAAGAGCTGAGATTTCTGGGGCTAGAGGGTTTATAATGGAGGCTGGCTCTGTGCACGTGCTGCTTCCATTGCTGATCTCGTTTGAATCACATAAACCAGTGCTATTATCCATCAAAGCTTCAAAGAGAAGCAGAAATTAGAGAAATAATGGGGTCGACTTAAAGAGAGCTTCAACAGTTAAAATTGATGAACAGAGAAACTGCTTCAGGCAGCAAACACAAATCAGAGTGCGGCCATACAGTACCCAAGAACACAAAGAAAGACTCGATCATTCATGAACAATATCATAGCACGGGTATACATGCATACATTGAAAAAGAAACAAACTCTCCCAGAGAACTGAATTGAATATAGAGGGGGGTAAGAATAATAAAGTCAAGGGGAAGATAGTGGCGAGCAAGCACCAGCCGAAAAAGAGAAAACAAAGAAATCATTAAAACGCGTGAATATTTTTACTTTACAATAGGTTTATTTTCTGAAAAATTATATTCCAAATTTACTCTAATTTCCGACAATCAAACCACGAATGGAAAAAAAAAACCAATAGAAAGAGGCCGTGTCTTCAATGGGTTATGGCTATTAGAGAGAGAGTTGGTGAAGGAATCCGGGTATTCGTCCGTACGTCAGGATCATGGACATGTTCTGTTTCATCTTTCTCTTCAGTTGCTTCATCATCCCAACTGACAGGTCAATCTTCCACTTTAAGAATCTACGTGGAGTCGTGGACTGATAAGTTAGACGACGACGACAACAGCCTTTGATGTAGCTTTGACCTCCAAAACAAAGTGTTGGACAGCAAGATTGAAGTTTGCTCGAACGGCCTGGAATGCGTTAGGACAACGTGAAAACCAATATAAATAATCAGAGACAAGCTATTTCCTTTTTGTAAACTTGAGATTATCGTTGCTAAGGCTTAATCTGTTCGGGTGGTTTTCAGCATTCGTCATTGGCTTTTGGCATTGCAGCTTATATAGTTAATATTTTGTGTCGTCAATCACCTGAACAAGTGTCACCTGATTGTGTCATTTACCGTGTTGCTTGCTCTTGAAGAATTAAACTTCAGATTTTTTTTTTTGTACAAGGAAAATCAAACTACACGATTGCGCTAATTAACGCAATGTCTGCGGTATAAAATACCGTGTTGATCACGGAGCAGGGGGACTCTGACTAGCATCGGAGGCTCCTGGAGAAAATGGAGGCTGGGGCTGGCTAGCGCTGCAAGTGCGGCCAGACAATCTGCACTCTAGTTGCCTCCTTTATAGACGTGATGAAACTTCACCTCCCACGAATGTCACAGAAGACCCTGAATACCTGCCATCAAAGAAGTGTAATCAGTTCCAAGAAGTCAAGAAGAGGATAGAATATTTATCACCTCTAGGGAGTCGACCTCAAAGATGATCCGTCGAAAACTAAGAACCCAAGCCAGTTGCAAACTCGAATGGACTCCCCAAAACTCGGCCCTTAAAGACGAGCCCTCCCCTAGGTGATAGAGAAATCCACCACACCATTATCCATGACAATCCCGAATCAAACTCCCTGCAAAAGCAAAGATAGTGACTCGGATTGGTTGCACCATTGGTATTAATCTTAACCCAACCTGTCGTCGGTTTGGTCCACCCAATAAGTTGTCCCTCGGGACATCCTGTGGCACCAAACACACGTCGTTCCATAGATCGGGCCTTGATAATCCGGGTAGTATATTCTAGAACTACGCAGGAACCTTCAGTGGGCCAAGTAAATCCTTTTTCGAATATCTGGGGATTCCTCCGTTGCCACAGGAACCAGCAGGCTACCCCGTACAGAGTTGCCCATTAGAGGATGTATTTGTGTGTGCGTCTGGAGATTTGAAGTCATCCAGTGCTCCATGTCCGACTGAAAGAAAGCGGAATCAACCACTACGGGTGGAAAATTACACCAGAAATTGTGGACTGGCAAATAATCGCGAAAGGCATGTAAAATTGTCTCCTCCTAGCCACAAAAGGGACATTTACTGTCCAGGGTGAGATGGCGAGCAACCCAATGATGGTTAGTCAGCAGCTTTCGCTTGAACATGAGCCACGGGGAAGACCTAATTCGTTGAGGTCCATCCCATTGCCAGATCAACTTCCAAGAGTTGCTATTCGTAGTCGAGGATTGTCCGACGATAAGATCATAAGCAGACACTGTTGTAAATCGCCCATGAGAAGTAAGCCCCCAAGTGAGGACATCGTCTGCTGGCCTCGGCGTATGGAAATGAATGGCCTTAAGATCACGGCAGATAGCGGAGGGGAGATACTGTTGAAACAGGGGCCACTGCCAGGTGCCCTCGTCAGTCGTATAATCAGACACTTTGGCATAAAGAGCACTGTCTGGAACCAGGGAACTCACTGTTGAAACTAATGGTCCCCAGTCCAGTAACCAATTATCCAACCAGAATAAAATGTGTCTCCCGGTGCCCAATTCCCACTGAGACCCGTGTCGAACAACAGGCCAAGTAGTGGCTATACCTCTCCAGGTAGTAGAAGCCCCTGTCCGATCGATAAAGAGAGGGAGAAGGTCCAAATCTAGAAGATATTTAGCTTTTAACAGCAGGACCCATAAGGGGGAGGGCTGGTTGATCAAGGCCCAACCAAGTTTTGCTAACTGAGCATCATTAGAAGCTCGGAGACGCTTGAGGCCTAGACCCCCTTCTAGTTTGGGCTTACACACTTCATCCCATTTGACCAAATGCATGCGCCAGGGCTCAGTAGCAGTTCCCCATATAAAGGAGCACATTATACGCTCCAACTCGTCACAGAGGAGTCGTAGGAGTCGCACTGTTTGCATTGTATAGATGGGGAGAGTGGCGAGGACAGATTGAGCTAACGTAACTCTGCCTGCTAAGGATAAACCCTTGGCCTTCCAGCCTGCAAGTTTCTGTTGGATAGTATCCAAAATATGTTGGTACGAGCGCCTAGTGGTACACTCATGAAGTAGCGGGACACCTAAATACTTGCCAAGATTGCTCGTGCAGAGTATGTGTAAGAATTGGCTAAGGCTGCGCACAGTAGTTGGAGGAACATTCTTTGAGAAGTAGATCCTAGTTTTGTCGAGATTAACTTTTTGTCCTGAAGTTTTGCAAAACACGTCTAGAGTTTGGGCAATGACCCGGATTTGGGACTCCGAAGCTTCATTGAAAAGGATCAAATCATCCACAAAGAACAAGTGGGAGATAGGGGGCCCATTTCTGCTCAGGCGGATCGATTTCCAGTTCTCGTCACCAACCGCCTAGCCAATAAGATGTTCGTGAACTCTTTATCTCTTCTTGCATGTTACCAGAGTCAGCAATTCATCCTGTGATGCCATCTCTAACCATTACATTAAAATTTGACACTAAATTTAGTGTAAAAAGAAATCTTTTTATACTATTTTTTTTACACTCCAACTATTTTACACACAAATTTAGTTATCAATTATCCTAAAAGAATATTCTACAATAATTTAGTTATTAACTATATTAATTTATATTTATACAATAATTTATTTTTATGAATTTATTTTATTTATAAAATTTAAATAAAATATTATTTTTAATTAATTAATATATTCTTTATTTACCATATAAAAATAATATTGTTGTAATTTTAGTTTGATTGTAATTTCGAGTTTGGTTGTAGTTGTAATTTATTTTAGTCTGGTTATAATTTCAAGCATTTTCGTTGGGTTTTAATTTTTTAAAAATCAATTTTGTGGTTTATTTTACTTTTAAGTTTATTTACCTTTTATTTCAAATGTGCTTTTTATTATTAAAATATTTTATTAATGAATTTATAACACTTATAAATAAAAATTATAAATAAATACTAAAAATAAATTTAATATTATATTCAATATTTATGTCATTTTAAAGGTCTCAATGAGATCTTCGTAATGATGTATTTTGTGTAAAGCAATATATATTTTAAATTTACTTACTCAACAAATTATATGAATATATTAAAATGCGATGAGGGTATAAAAAATATGAAAAATAAGAAAATGGTCAAAAATGTCATTTTATAATTTTTGGTGCATGAATTTGGTATGTTACTATTTATTTAGCCAAAATGGTGATATTGGAAATGTAAATTTGGTGTGTTGGTTGGAGTAATTTTAACACACCAAAACATTAAGTTTGGAGAAGGCCGAAGTCATAAGATCCTCCGAGCCAAATTTTTGGTCTAAAAAGCAAGCAACAGTTTTTGTCCCTAGTTCATTTAGTTTGTTCCAATTTCTTTAAATAATTTTAATTTGAACCACAATGATTGGTATTCCTTGATTTCAACTAAATTGCATTGTCTAGTTAAAGGAGGAAGGAACATGCATTGACCAAGTTGAGAGGAAAGGATTCATTTGGAAACGTGCACTTGTTGAAAGCGAACCAAGTCAAAGGTGCTAAATGGAATCGAACATTAAACTTTTTTCCTAGTTAAAAATGATCTTGAATGACACACGTAGCCCTCATTGATTTTCATACTCTGAACTCTCATGAATGGAATCCACACAAACACTGATTGGTGTCTAGCTTTGATTGTTCTATTATCTTTGGGGTCACCTGTTAGCTCCTATGATCCTGAAGAAACAAGACCATTTTTTACGCCTAATTTTCGAGGTCGAGGTCCCCTGCTTCTTATGTACTGAAGTATGTCCACCAGATCCACAAGGCTTCGGTCTGGCAAGGAAGAGCTAATATGAGACACCGACCTTGAATAGAACAACTCAAAGGATGGTTTAAACCCTAGCATGGTTGGCTAAAGCTGAATATGGACGGAGCATGTAAAAGATTGTCTTCTTCGGCATCAGCAGGAGGTCTTCTTCGAGATAGTACAGGTGTTTGGCTTGGCGGATTTGTTTAAAATATTGGCTAGTGCTCCTCCAATTCTGCGGAACTCTCGGGAGTCTTCTCTAGCCTAAAGCTTGCTTGGGATCTTGGTTATCGCCTAATTGAACTAAAGATGGACTCCCTTGTGGTGGTCACTATCCTATCTTCTTCTACTAAAAGGACAAGGTCTCACAACCTCCTAATCATGGGGATTAACGAGATGGCTGCTCGAAACTGGGTTGTTAAAACTCAACATATATACAGAGAGGGCAACCAATGTGCTAATTGGCTTGCAAGCGCCGCTGTCCACTTTGGTTTTGGAATCACCACTCTTAATACTACACCTTTAAGGTGCCTCTCATTCTTCTTAGAGGACATGTATGAGATTTATTTCCTGAGATTAGTCATGTAATATTCATAGTGTACTCTCTCCTTTTCATTAAAAAAAAAGAGCTTGAATGCGAACCGATGTAAAGATAAGAGAATACGTACTTGTTGAATACAAGTCCAATGCATATGCCTATGCCTAGACAAGAGTGTTATTATCCCATAAACTATAGAGAGCCTAGGCAGGTGACAATGGCATTATGATTGATACCTGAAAGGAGATCTGCCACAATTTGTTCGTGTTGATGTTAAGTGGTTAAGGCATTCAAGATCTAATTGAAAACAAGAGAATTATAAGAAGATTTAGCATAGGCTAATCTGCCCAACGAATTTATTGTTTGAATAATTTCTAAATAATTAAGATTGTAATTCCAAGACATCCGTTAGACTTTACTTATATGATTTAATCTGTATTTGTCTGTATACACCTTAATTTTCACAACTGTAGACATAAGCTTATTATGGTTAGATTGCATTTTTGTTGTAAATCTTTTCATAAGCAGCTTGAAAAGAAATAGTTGAAGAAAAAAGATTGCATTGATTTAAGAACTTGTAAGAAAAGTCTGCACATAAGGTTAAGAAGAGGTTGAGGGCCTCTATGTTTGTCTAGTGTGTGAGGGCCTCTAAGTGTGTCTAGTGTACTTAGGCTACTTCTAACTAATATCACATAACGAAATACACATTAAGAGTAGCATATTTATTCCAAGCTCACTTATACCATCCATGTTTAGGAGCATAGTTCCTAAATGGTCTTCACATGAGCTATTAGTAAAGAGTCCAGTAGAATCCCATAACCAAATGATGTTATCTTCAAGATTGGAATTTGGATGGTAATTAGGAAACCATAATCTAAAGAAGTCAACTTCCCTATTGTTGCAAAATCGCTTCCCTTCCAGAATTAGTTATTAACTTTTGCATTGTCATAGAAGTGCAACTTAATATTTTGAAACTGGGTTGGAGATATAAATCACATCAAAGCTAGGCAGAGTTGCCATTCCCTATCCTCACTAGAAAAAGCCTTTAAAGATTAGTTTTAAGCTTTAGGACTTGATATATACTCCAAGAAGTGTATGTCTTAGGTTTGACAACCCAAAAGTTATTATCCTTTAATTAATGACCATTGATCCATTTTTCCCACAATGAGTCTTTATCATTAATTATTCTTCATATTCTTTTAGATGGCAATACTTTATTAACTATATGAATTGATTGAAAACGTAATCCATCCTCTTTCTTAGGCAAACAAATTGTTCTCTAACTAAATTTAGCTTGTGTTTTCTTATGCCCATCACATATCTAGAGGAAGGTCTCAATAACTTCACCAAGTCCTTATAGATCATCTCAGATAGGATAAGGTGATAGGACCAAAAGGTATAAAGCTACAAAGGACCTAAGATGACTAGTTAGAGCCTCCCTATGTAAGTCAAAATTTTTTTTGCACCAACTACCTATTCTTCTTCTTACCATATCAAAAAGAGGTTGGCAGTCCTATTATCTGATTCTTCTTGAGCTTATAGGGATCCTTAAGTAGATAGAAGTAGGATCTTTAAAGCTCAGGCTAGTTATTTCCCTCAAAGAATTAGCAATACTCGATGCTTTATAGGAGAGCATGATGAATCTTTTATCTTTGTTGATGCCCCAATTTATTGCTAAACGATTCTAGTGTATGCATTAGCCAACAAATTGATTTAACACTAACTCCACCAAAAAGAAGTAAGTCTTTAATAAAAGCTAGCTTGAAAATTCTTAACTGTTCAAATTTACTGTGAAATATTAATCCTCTCTCATTATTGATATTGTGTTCAATTAATCTTGAGAACACCTAAATTGCAATAGTGAATAAATCAAAGGAAAGAGGATCATCTTGTCCAATTCCTCTAGCTCCTCTAAATATTTATATAGACTCTCCATTGATTAATACGTTATATGTTGGAGTTGTGATATGTTATGCAATTCATACAATAAGTCATGCTGAGAAATCAAATGATTTCATAACAGGCAATATGAAATTTCAATCTAGATTGTCAAAAAATTTATGTATATCAATTTTCATTACATAATTTTTCCCTAAACCTTGTAAGTGATAGTTCTTCATCAATTCTTATATCAAGAGGAATTTATCCACTATGCTTCTTCCCTCGATGAAGGTTGCTTGAGATGGATTAACCAAAGTTGGAAGTACTAGCTTAAGTCTTTTAGTTAGGATCTTATAGAATGTATTACAATAGAAATAGGTTTGAATTCATTCATAGAAATTGGTTAATGGTTTTGGTAACAAGGCAAAATTGAGTTTTGTTTTAAGCCTTTAACATTTTAAAGTTGGGCAAAAACTTTAACACTGGTTTTTTCACTTGTAATTTCGAACAGTTTCATGATTTTGGGTACAAATGAGCATTAAATCCATCCAAGATAGTGGCATTGTGGTGTAAACTAAATAATACTTTCTTAATTTCTTCTATTGTGATAGGTTGAGTGAGTAGATCAGATTGTTCCTGTGATAAAGTGCTAAAGATGAATGAGCTTAAGGGGATGATTGATGATCTTACAGAATAATTGCCTAAGAAATTCTAAAATAGGCTTTGGTATGTCATAGCATTTTAGTTTGGTTTATATACACACAACCTTCATTATTTCTAAAAGATGTTATTCTATTTTTCTTCCTTATAGAGACAAGAATTTATAGGAGAATTTTTTATTGCCAATCCCTATCTTTGAGCCAGCTAATCCTTGCTTTTCGTTTAAGCTGCGAGGTATAGTTATCTAGAGCATAAGAATATGTTTTAAGAGACTTTTTCTCTTCCAATTTCTTGTCATATCTAAAGGAGATGTACATAGTTCTTTTTACACCTAAAGTAGATGGGCCTTTGCTTTGTCAATGTCTAAGGATGAGTTAGTTTAACATAATTTTTTCAACTCATCTTTAATAAGTTTCCTATAAAACTTATAAGCCTCAAAGCCTTGAACATCCAAATTCAAATCCCTTCGTGACTGGAAACCATGAATATTACACATGTAGTTATAAAACTTGAAAGGAGATATTATATTATAACCAATTAGTAAATCATGGATTTCGATAGTGGAATGGTCTGATCCAAGATAGTTATTAAACAATTCCTTGTTAACTTGAAAATTCATGAGCCATTCATAGCTAATTAAAGCTCTATCAATCTCCTTTCTAATAAGCTAGTCTGCATTTTATATATTTCTCCATGTAAAGAAGTAGCCCTTATTTTTAAGGTTAGTTACCTCAATATCCATCAAGTAAGATTTGAGATCTAGGCACGGTTTGTTAGTGCTTTTTGTTCGGTCAGCTTCAAAAGCAAGAATGATACTATTAAAGTTTCCTAGAAGTAACTACGGCTCCTGGATTGAAGCCTTGAAAGATTTGAGATCATTTTAGAGGGCAACTCTTTGAAAGAAAAAGTTGGAGGCATATATAAAACTAATCCAAAAATTTCTAAGGTTGCAATGTTGGACATGTAAATGAATGCATCGATCAATTGATGAGTGATTGAGGATATTGATTTGACCAGGATTACATGCAACTACAATTCTTCTATAGTGGTGAGCTTCATGATTGGTTACATTTCATGCAACTACAATTCTCCAGAACGTAGGCATTACGCAATCGTAATTTAAATGGAATTATATTCCAAGAAGCAACCCACACGATGACACAATCACTTTCTTTTTGATAGAAAAAAAAATGTTAGATGTGATTTTTGAAGAAGAGAGTTGACGAAGGTGTTAAGTTAAATGTTTATATAATATTGGAGTTCTTTTTGCATGTTTTGAAATGTTTGAGGTTAAATTAGATTATAGTGAAAATGTTAGGATCAAAGTTGTTCCTTTTATCATATTTGGAATGACTTGTGGGGTTCTATATTAATAGCTAACATAATCAATATCTTTGTGTCAATCCTTTCTTTGAGTGCTACTCTTTCTCAACCGATTGATGTTAATACACAATGTTGGAGATATGTAGTTTATGGACTTGCTTTTTTATGCTTTTTTTCAGTCAACGCCTAAAAGTGTTCATATGCACGATTGGATTATTTAATTGGAAGTTTGCTCATTGTGATAATTTCTATTTATGGACTACTTACTATCTAGCATTTGATATTTTGTATCATTTGATATTACTACATCATGCACTTTTTATTGCATAAGGAACCCTATCTGAGAATTTTTCTTGTGTTGTCCCAACAATTGATAATAAAAGATTTTAGCTATGTCCTCATCAAATTATTCATAGACCATTAGAGGAGCATGTTCATTCTTTCTCCTCTATGATTATTTGGTATCTTTATGAAACATGTTGAAAAAGCTAAAATAGAAAGTATGATGATAACATTACTAACTTTCTTAGTGACATTGAAGAGACCATTATACTTAGGAATTACTCCCCTATAAGCTATCTTTCCTATAATCTCCTTTCATATTTGGGTGTGAGCTTCGACAAGACTTTATCCCCACAGTAAAATCTAATGGTTATTAATGTTAATTAGCATAGTTCCTCATCCAATGCACATCCGTTTGGAGATTTATCTTTTGCCTCTTGTAGCATTTCCTACTTATCCCTTGCAAATTTATTGGCAGTAAGACTAGGGATGACAAAGAATCCTAAGTTTGTCCTAACCCAACCCAAAGTTAATAGGCTATACCCGAGTTAATTTGGCTTTAGGCTGGCTTAGGCCTCATAATATAGTCTAAAATCCAGACTTATCACATACACAATATAATTTTGTTTTTTATGTAAAAAATAACGTCATTTTGTGTATATAAAAAAATAATATCATTTTTGTATTGAATCAAAAATAAGAAAGCCTAGACTACTATTACAATGTCACTCTCGTTGCTCTCTACAACTACTACTTTTGTCTTTTTTCTTGCTTCTTAGATTCATCAACTTTCTATATTGCGTGCTATTTGCTTCCACTACTTTGATAATTTCAATAAAGAATTGCTTCTGATGTTTATTATTAGGTTATTATTAATTAACCTACATACGCTCCTAATTTGTAGCTTAACCTTCCATTACCTATGCTTTAATGCATTTTGATGGTGCTTTTGTGTACTGTGATGATGCTTTCTTACTCATTAAGTAAAACGAACAATGATGATGCTTGCTTAGACCTTGAGGAATATCCAAATCCAACCATTCTCTCATACATAACAAAGCATCTTTCTCCATCCTTCTTAAAATAAAACTATTAAAAATCTCTTGTGATTTTCATTGTATCTGTAATAGCCTAGACCACCCGCTCACAGATATTGTTTGTTTTGAGCTCGAAGCTCCTCACAGTTTTGCTCTTCCCACACGAGGGAAGATGAGTATTGTGAGAGAGAGGTATCCATACCCTTATAAGGCGTACTTCGTTCTCCTCTCTAATCAATGTGGGATCTTACACTCTCCACCCCCTTAAGGCCTAACCCTCTTTAGGGCCCAGCCTAGCTAGCAGAACGGTTAGGGTTTTGGCTCTGATACCATTTGTAATAGCCCAGATCACCATTCTACAGATATTGTCAGTGTCAGCTTTGACTTGCCCATCGGACCAAGCCTCTCACGGTTTTGCTATTCTCCTACCATGAAAAACGCATCTTAAGAGGAGAGGTATCTACATCCTTATAAGGCGTACTTTGTTCCCCTCTCCAACTAATGTAGGATGTCACAATCTTCACCCCTCTTAGGGCCCAGTCTAGCTGGCACAACAGTTCGGGTACCGCCTCTGATATTATTTGTAACAGCCTAGATCACCCTCCCATAGATATTGTCCACTTTAGGTTGCCCATCAGCCCAAGCCCCTCATGGGTTTGCTCTTCCCCCACCAGGAAAAATGCGTTTAGGGTAATAAAGTGTGAGATTCCACATCGATTAGAGAAGAGATCAAAATACGCCTTATAAGGGTATGAATACCTCTCCCCCTAAGACGCATTTTTCTTGATAGGGGAATAGAAAAACCATGAGGAGCTTGGTCTGATGGGCAACTCAAAGCGGACAACATCTGTAGGAGGGTGATCTAGGCTGTTACAAATGGTATCAGAGCCGGTACCAAACCGTTATGTCAGCTAGGCTAGGCCCTAAAGGGGTGGAGAGTGTAAGATCCCACATCAGTTGGAGAGGAGAACGAAGTACATTTTATAAGTGTATGGATATCTCTCCTATGTTCTCGACCCGATGTGTCAGCGTAAGACACTGGGCCCTAAGGGAGGTGGATGATGAGATCCCACATTGGTTGGAGAGGGGAACGAAGTATATCTTATAAGAATATGGATACCTCTCCCTCTAAGACGCATTTTTCCAAGGGTGGGAAGATTAAAACCGTGAGGGGTTTGGCCTAAGGGGTAACCTAAAACGGACAATATCTGTGGGCGGGTGGTCTAAGCTGTTACAAATGTTATCAGAGCTGGTACCCGAACCATTATGCCAACTAGGTTGGGCCCTAAAAAGTGTTGGGCCTTAAGGAGGGTAAAGAGTGTGAGATCCCACATCGGTTGGAGAGGAGAACGAAGTACGCCTTATAAGCATATGGATACCTCTCCCCCTAAGACGCATTTTTCCAAAGGTGGGAAGAGCAAAACCATGAGGGGTTTGGCCCGAGGGCAACCCAAAGCAGACAATATCTGTGGGTGAGTGGTCTGGGCTGTTACAAATGGTATCAGAGCCGATACACGAACCATTGTGCCAGCTAGGCTGGGCCCTAAATAGGGTTGGGCCCTAAGGGTGGTGGAGAGCGTGAGATCCCACATCGATTGGAGAGGAGAACAAAGTATGCCTTATAAGGGTACAGATACCTCTCCCTCTAAGATGTGTTTTTCCTGGTGGGGAAAGAGCAAAACTGTGAGGAGCTTGGCCCGATGGGCAACCCAAAGTGGACAATATCTGTGAGAGAGTGATTTGGGTTGTTACAGTATCTTTCTATTTAGTATTTTTAAGTTTAGCGTGCCAAATCAAGCTTTAAGTTTCTAGGTTGAGCTGAATAGTTCAAGCCCAATCAAGCTCAAGGTCAAGCTAACAATATGATCTCAATTGGGCTTAATGTCAAGATTGGGTCCAAAATTTAGATTGTGTTTAGTTTAGAAAAAATTTAGGTTTATAGTCTAAGTCAAGCTTAATATATTACCATCCCTAAGTAGAACATTTTTCTCTCATCTATTGCTTTGCCACCTCTAAAGGAGTAAGGAATTGTTGGCCTAAACCAACTCAAATAGACTTTTCTCTATAGAGGATGATCTTGGTAGATTACATGCAAACTAGATACCATGTAAACCAGTTACTATCTACCTTTTTTTTTTTGGCTAACAGAGTGCCTCAATTGGTCCTCCACTAAAGCATTATTCCTTTAGTTTGTCCATTTTCTTATAGGTGATTGTGGTAGAGAACTTTAATTTAACCCTTATTATGTTGAATAATGAAATTCAAAATCTCCCTACAAATTGAATATTTTGATCACTTCTAATATTTGTTGGAAAGTCAAAGTGTTTTACAGCATTATGATAGAACAACCTATTTTATGGAAAATAAATTTCTAGAGCAATGATGAAAATTTCATATTTAGTGACGTAATTCACCATAACTAGTACCAAGGCTGATAGGTTGCTTCTACTTTTCTTATGTTCTTTTTTCTATTACTAATTTACTATCCCCAACTAACTTGTTAGACTTGTAAGTAGGGGTCGATCTATCGAGAAAGTGGTGTGAATTAGAAAACCTAAAACTACTAACAAGTCTAAACTAAATTAATAAAAAAAGTGATGTTGATGGATTTTGATTAATGAAATATAAAAGCAAAACATAAATTGGTAGTTAAGAGAATTAATAATAAGGCAAATTATCATAAGAGAATTCAATCATATACGCATGTTTAGACAAGTAGTTCTCTTAGTATTACTTTAAATTTTATAATTTGATTAACCTAGAATAGATATATTAATTTAGAACATTAGGATCTCCTAAACATTGAAACTACATTGTTTTAAACAGTCATATATTCTTTAATTGCTTAACTCGCATCTTTAATAAAATAAAACCAAATTGAATGAAATAAGATTTGTAAAATCTTATAAAAGGTTTTACCCCAATATCAAGAAGATTACGCAGATCTCATTTGGGCAACCACTAAACTCATATTACTTATGTCATCGTCCACTCACAAGCAGGCTCTCTTTAGGCTTCTTTAAGTGAATTTACGTCATATTTAGTCATTAACATATCTAAATCATACAATAAGACCAATCAAAGGCAATTCACATAAATAAACCCAATTTTATAAATTAAATTGAATTAATTCAAAGAAAAATAAAAACTATGTTTTTGTTATCTAAACATAGAAAAACATTAGTCATAAATCATAAATAAAATAATGAAAGCAATGAACAAAACAAAGAAATTATGGTAGAAATAAATTTAAATAAAAATTCTAACTTCAATAACATATTGATATACTGAGATGATGTTTAGGTCTTGATTATCGAATAAAAATATCTTTGAAATTAGCCTTTTGGGGCTTTGTGAACCACCTGTTGACTAATCTTAAAATTTAAAGAGAAAAAGAAGTGAAAAGAATATAAAGTCTCCAAAAGCCATAGATCCTCTTTTTCCTTTGGGGAAGAGACATGTGCTCTAGCATACTTATGCCCTCATATCATAGATCATTTTATTTCTCTAATGAATAGTACATGATTTATGGCATAATCGTAGCTCAAGCCACATTGCTCGACAAATCCTTTTTAATGCTACACAAACCTAAGTTGGTAAACGATCATAGGTCATAATGTGTTCCCCTAAAAATTATATTTTATTCCATGTTTTTCCTTAAAATATTCTTAATTTGTGATAAATATTATTCCAAGATCGTATATTTATTATTACCTAAAAATACATTAAGAACTAAGGAAAAAAGTTAATTTAAATAAAAATCAAACAGAATGCATAAGAAAATATGTACATATTTTATGCACATTAGAGGCCTAAAAACATTAAAATTTATATTCTCTCTGAAATATGTGGTGTAGCACCCCACTCCCGCAGGATCTGAACCCGACATCGTAGGTGATATCCGAGTCCGTGACCCGCAAGTGTGGCATGCTAGAGCACTCAAACACAGTCAAAACTCAGTATAAAAAGTTTCTATCAGTAGACA
>JANITX010000211.1:21486411-21496642 GCA_027564395.1 Erythroxylum ulei
CATAAAGGAAAAGCTTGATAAGAAGATCATACGTTTTCCATTTGTAAGATCTGAAGATCAATTGGCAGATGTTCTCACGAAAGCTATTTCCAGAAAAGTGTTCGATGAAGCAATTGACAAGTTGGGCATGATCGATATCTTTGCACCAACTTGAGGGGGAGTGTTGACATTAGGAGTGATTTTAGGAGTATAATTGTATAATAATTAGTATTGATTGTATTCCATATATAATTATATTCCAAATCAGAGTAGGACTTTGTACATGTATAAATATGCCTCCAATTGGAGAAGAATATATACACAGAAAATTAAACCCCAAATACTCTCTACTCTGTCAAGGCCATCAATTTGCCTTCACTCCATCATGAATATCGTCACCATTTCATCATCGCTTGCTTGTTTATCATAACTCAATTACTTCTAAACTAATTTTCAAGTTGTAAGATGAAAGAAGAAAAGTTGGAAATATGGACATCATTTGATTGCTGTGTGAACAAGTACCTTTAGAAAAGAGGAAAAAATAGGTGTTCATTCTATAACTGAATTCGCATAGCAAGAGATAACTGCAATTATTCAAAAGCAAAGAAACATTTGAAGAGGGGTTTCAATGGTTAGAGATCACTTGTTCCATATGCCCAATGCCTACTCTGTGCCATCCATTACCAGCCACACTATAAGTGTGGTGCTGGTACTGCAATTTGTTAGCTTAGGCACCCGCAAACCGAGAGGGTTAAGAGTCAGTTGTAGTTGACTCGTTTCTTCTTGACGATTTGACTACCTAGTGTTTCGTCAATAGCTCGAGAGAGAGAACTGGAAACTCCTCTTTAGCAAGGGGTTCCCCAGTAGCCATAACAGGTTGAGAGGCTTGAGAAAAGCCTTTCAGAGAGGCAACAACCACCTCCACCCTGTCTTGCTCCGAGAACCAGTTAAGAGGGAAGCACTACACAGTAAAAGAAATTTCCAAAAGTTGGAAGTATCAAAGGGCAGAAAAGGAAATTTTCTAAGTAAGAAAGTTAATGAAAAGGGGGAGCTTCTCGCACCACAACCCAAAAGTATCTAAGTTTAGATAAATTTTTTGTTTAAGTTATAATGTATGGAGGGATAAGCATGATTAGTGTTTTTCGTTAAATTACTTTAAATATCTCATTGGTTTTGTTGAATGAAATTGTGCAATAATTGATGCATTTTGACACATATGTGAGCTTTTAAGCCTAGGAGCAATTCATCATATTTATGGTCATATATTTCTTTTTGTTGTGTATTATCAAACATATCTTGTTTATGATAGAACTTTCTCTTGAATACATGCTGAGATTACATTTGTTATGAATTTCTTCATAGCAGTGATTAAGGCACTTAAGTATAACCCTTTTTAACCTAAAAAACCCTACCTTAATTCTTACCCTTAAAGAACCAATTTGAGCCTTAAATATTCTTTTATTGAATTCTAACTTTGTTACAAGCCATTTTAACCCTTCTGTTTATTGATTTCCTTAATAATTTTAAACTTTTAAATTCAAGGAATCGTATCAAGCTTAGTTGTATAAGATTTTGTTTGGTTCTATGAAAAATAAATAAGCTAATTCATATTGCACTATTTTGATTTTTCAATGGGGAAAAGTATAAAAAAAGAAAGAAACTCCTCTTTGATATTTCTTGTTCAAAAATTAAAAAAAAGATAAAGAAAAAAGATGAGGTGATTGAAAGGATGATGTTTGAATCAAATGAGTTATAGATTGATTTGAGTTAAAACTTGTGTTGGTAAGTTTGTGTGATTTCCTTCAATTTGTTTAACTTAAAAACTTCTTTTTGCCATACCTTTACCTAAGTCATGTTACAACCCTTGTTAAGTCCTTTTGATTTATGCATTAAGTTCATTTTTATTAGTAGTGGAGATATGATTTATGAGTCAGCTTATGGAAATAACTTGCTATACTTTGATTTAAGAGCTTAATGAACCCTAAATATTTTGAATGTATAGAGTGAAATCTATAAGAGGGTGTCAAGTGTTTTTTCATTTGATTTGGATGGAATTGATGATATATTATGTTTTCATTCTAAAAATGTGACCTAGGAGTGCTTGTTCTCTTAATTTCTATTTTCCCCCCCTTAAACCTTTAATGTATATTAGCTTATAGATATATTTTTGGATAACATAAAAGAAGATGAGTGGTTATTATGAGGATGATTGATGTATTGAATTTATGCTTGAGGACAAGCGTGGGTCCGATTTGGGGAATTTAATAAGATGTTATTTGGTTATATTAATTAAATCCATCTCTTTTGTTTTGGCTTAATTTTGGTGGTTAAATGGAAAAATTAATATTTGTTTTGTTGTAGGAGGTGACAAGTGGATATTGCATCAAATTGGAGCATTATTTATGAAAATCACAAATTTTGGAAGAAGTGGGCAAATTACTACAGTGAATAAGGCAAGATCGTGCCTAATGTTAGATTCGCCCTAAAAATTTGAACTCAATTAGGAAACTTATTTCTGGCCCTATTAGATAGGGTTTTGGATTTGTTTAGATAAAGATCTTGGCATATTAGGAGGAGGCTAGGTTTTGAGTAGAAGGAGAGGATAAAAACACGTTCTTTATTTCTTCATTTCACCCTATTTTTGTTTCTTTGGGGTTCTCTCTTCATTTTTTCATCTTTTCTTCTATTTTTGGTGTTGAAACTAAATCTATGAGTGACTAAGTCCAAATATTCTAATTCAAGGATATTCAAAACTTGAATTGTAACCTTGTGATGTTTTGTTTAAAATTTAGATTCTATTTTAATTCAAGTATTTCTTGTTTTGTATTCTTTTATTTCAAGAGTAGTCAATATTGATTAATCTGAAAAATTAATTTGATGTTGATTATTTTATAACTATCCATGAATTTAGTAAATCGTAATTATCATGAATGATTGGCTTAAAAGAAATAAGAAAACTAAATTGAATAATTGTAGCTATCTTAATTATTTAGTTTTTACTCTTTTTTCACTAAGCCTGTTGCTATCTTTCAATTGATATAGAAAGTTATTATGCCTAATCAATTAATGGTAAGTTTTGGTTTGAATGCTGGGCTTGAACCAATTAATTTAAGAAAATTTGAAACTTACTATGACTATCGTAATAGGTTTAAGACTAATTGCTTGAATTGTAAAAAATAATCCTTTAAACCAATGGTAAATGTTACAACTAGATGAGATATTTCCTTTGAATCAAAGTCAAGTGCCATTGAATTTCTCACTTTAATACCTAGTTGATTCATTTGGATTTATTGTTAAATTTAGTTTATTAGTTAATTAATCATAATCCCCTCATTTTGTTTTATCAATTGAAATTAAGAAATTAGTTTTTAGTTCTCTTGGGATTCAACCTAGTTATTCAACTACTACAAGAGTTAGCAAATCAGAATTAATTTTGAGGGCTTCAACAACCCATTCATTGAAAAATCTAAACAAATTTTCTTAGAAAGGATAATTACAAAAATATAGTAAATGTAACAATTTTAATTATAATGCTAGAAAATGCAATAAGGAAGACTCAACGTTACTTGGTCACGCATCTTCACAAGCATAAAACATTCTTTGACTATAAACCTCACATTTCTTTGTATGCTTTGCTTTATGTGTCAAAATTATATTGCTATTTTCATTATGTTTATCAAGTGATCATCAAGGTATCTTTATAGATATATAACCATTCAAATTTGTATCAATTTTTCTTTGTTGTAATAATTAATGATTATGTTACATTTTATTAATATAGTTTGTTGAAATAAACACAAATGAAAATATTATTATGTCGAGTCAATAATGTAATAATGTGAGTTCCATACATGAGCATTTATTTCATTACATCATTAACAATTAATTCAAATGAATACTGTGAATGATGTGTGTGTTTCTAGGTTGGTAGCTCTTTTTTTTGGTAAATCAAGAAAATAAATTAATGAAACAAATATGTACAAAAAGTTCACAAACTAGTACCACAGAAGGCACAACCTGCTAAAAGTAGCAACTAGCCTCAAAACAGTCCAAGATAAGCTTAGGGACACTGTAGCTATGGAAGAAGCAATCCAATACCCATTCAATAACAAGAAACGTAGCCAAATAAAACCCAAGCACCTATAATCCAAAAGAGAGCCTAACTAAGAAATTCCAACATAAACCAAGGAGAAACCGAAGTGAAAAGAACAATCGTGGCCCCTGAATCCAGGGAGAAAGCTGCCGCCAAGAGGTAACTGTGCTGCGCTTCCAAGGGAAGGCATGACAACATGGTCTATCCAATGAGACCCTCGAAAACTGTGACCTGGAAAAACTAAGCAATTAACTCTTGTCCGATCTTTCAGTGGGGAGCTAACTTGCCTTGACTAAGAATAGTCAGCTAACAACCTGCATAAAAATAAATGATGAACAATCCATAAATTACCTCCTCTCATTATGTAGGCTGAGAAGCTCCCTAACTTGGGAGATTACTCCCTTGATACACTCGCTCCACTTATTTGGCTTCATCCTTGAAAGTTCAGGCATTACGTTCGATCCAGATGTAGTAAACAGAGGTGGAAAGCAGTGGTGGAAAATGATTCACTATCGAGAACCTGGAGTTGGTAAACCAGGAAAGGATGGCAAAAAGATTCGGCTGATGAAGGATGGGTAGATTAAAATAGGTAAGGCAATGGTCCCAAATTGTTTTGGAGAAAGGACAATCAAAAAATAAGTGCATGGATTCATTTGCTGAAAAGCACAACGAGCAGTAGTTAGGAGTATATAGGTAAGTCAGTTTGTCCCAAGTTTGCAACTTTTGCTGGAAGGCTAGCCATAAGGTAAAGGAACACCGAGGTCTATTATATTTGGATCATACCAGCTTATGCCAAGGGACTTCCAGTAAGGGGGGCCGTAAAAATAAATAGGCTGAGGCATTGGTATACCTTTTGGTGGGGCTAGCGAGCCGTTCCAGACGATCGGGTTGGGAGCTATTTGGGCGATACAAGGGTGCATCAAGGTTCCTGATGAGGTCCATGGATGCCTCATCCAATCTCCAATCATCATTAAGAATAACCTCAGAAACTCATGCTGTGAACGGAAGCTCCGAGTTATTGATCGCTCTCGGTGTAGAAAAGGTCCTCAGAATATTGCTCAGGTGCCAAGGATCCTGCCAAAAAAGAGTAGAGATACCATTTCCAATCCTAAATCTGAATTGGGGCCACAACTTATCCCTCACAAATAAAATCTTCCACTAACTCCAAGAACTATTATAATTAGGTTGGGCACTTAAAAAAAATTCCTTCTCAGAATGATTGTATGAACCCACTTAACCCATAATGCTTCCCTATCTTTAAACAAAAACCAAATCTGTTTCCCTAACAGTACTTGGTTCCATGTAGTCAAGTGCTTAACCCCTAAAACCCCCTCCTTTTTTGATCTACAGATGTCACTCCACTTTTTCTTAGCCTTTGCATTAGAGTCTAAATTCCCTGCCTATAAAAAATTCCTAAGCTTGGTCTCAATGTTCTTAAGGATGGAAGTGGGAAGAATGAAATGAGTGGACCAGTAGACATGAAAGGAAGAAAGGACTAAAATTACCAATTGGATTCTGCCTGCATAAGAAAGACTCTTATGAGTCCAACGATTGATCCGCTTGTCAATTCTATCTAAAAGAGAAGGACAATCCCTCCTAATGAGTAGAATCCCTAAATACCGAATAGGGAGAGACCCTTGCTGAATACCTTAAACAAGCTGCATGCTATGACTCAGATAACTGACATCCGGGAATAAGAAAAATTGACTTTTAGAAGCGTTCATGTCCATGCCAAAAATCATTGAGAAAGTACACAAGGAGTCAAGTAAAAGCTGAGCAGAAAATAAATCCGCATGGCAGAACATTAAGATATCATCCGCGAATAACAGATGGTTGATCTTGAGACCCTGACATCTCCAATGGTATTTGAACTGAGGGTTATTCTCTGTATTGACTCTCAAATTTCTAGAGAAAACTTCCATACAAAGAATGAAGAGGAAAGGCGATAAAGGGTCACCCTGTCTAAATCTTGACTGACCTTTGAAGAATTTGGTGGGTGACCCATTAACCAAAATGGAATAAGAAGGGGTAGTGATGCATTCTTTAACCCACTCAATGAACCTCAGGGGAAGGCCTATAGCTTCAAGGGTGTTAAGAAGGAAATCCCAATGGATAGAGTCATAGGCTTTTTGGAGATCCACTTTAAAAGCACACCTCTTCTGATTATTGGAAATGTGATAGTTCCTAAAGATCTCTTGTGCTAACAGGATGTTATCCCCTATTCGATAATTCTTGATAAGGGCACTTTGATTGGGCCTAACTATGAGAGGTAGAATGTCCCTAAGCCTATTTGATAAAATTTTAGCAATAACTTTATAGAGCAAGTTGCAACAAGAGATAGGTCTAAAGTCTAGGACAGTGGAAGGTTGTGTTGTTTTGGGAATAAGGGATATGAATGTGGAATTGAGCTCTTTGAGGAGCTTACCTTGATGGAAATTTTTTTGAATAGCTCCAGTAACTTCTTCCCCTATAATAGGCCAGCCTTGTTTAAAGTACCCATTAAAGTCGTCTGGACCAGGGGCCTTATTGGGATTTAAAGAGTGAAAAGCCTCTCTAATTTCTTGAGGTGAAACTTCAGCAATGACAACATTAGAATGAATATCCGACAAAGGATTAGGGAAAAGATGAGCCACAAACTCTTTGGAAGGGTGGAGGTTCTTCACAGCCCCTATAGAGCCTTGGAAGTGATTGAGAAAAAGGGCTTGAATTTTAGGAAGCCCCACTACCCGAGTGCCATTTCCCACTTCAAGAGAGTGTATGGAATTCCTATTTCTGTTGGCAAGGAAGGAATTATGAAAGAATTTAGTGTTTCTATTGCCTTCTCTAAGCCAGTTGATCCTAGAGGACTATCTATAAAAGGATTCCTAATCTGCTAGAGTACTATACAGCTCACTGATGGCCTTAGTTTCCTTCGCTAGCAGAAAGGGAGACCTAGGTAATAACCTCAGTTGGGTCTGAATGTGATTAAAATTGGCTTGACTCTTCTCAACTCTATCGTTTATATCCCCAATCTATCCTGAGTTCATAAGTTTAGGAGCTTGCTTAACAAGCTTCAGTTTGGACACAACCTTATACATGGGAGTACTGGTTACTGGGAAGGACCATGCTTCCTCAACAGTTTGCAGAAAATTAGGTTGAGCAGCTAAGAAGTTAAAGAATCTAAAAGGTGGAATTCTCCTTTGCTGGTCTCCAACCGACCTGACCACTAACGGAGAGTGATCTGAAGTATGAGGATTCTGGATAACACAATGAGAAATAGGGAACCTAGTGCTCCACGCAGCATTAATAAGGGCTCTGTCTAATTTCCGAGCTGTGAAGGAGTCTCCCAGTTGTTTATTGGACAATGTAAACTCTAGACCATTGGAATTTAAATCAAATAACCTATTGTCCCATACACACTGTCGAAAATCACTTTGACTACTCATGACAGAGGCACTGAGAGGGTCAGCTTTCTGAAGAAAGAGAATAACATTGAAATCCCCTGCTATCATCCAAGGGTTTTGACCTATAGACAGGGAAAAGTTGGAAGTAGGCAACACAATTTCTAGGGAACAACTCTACATGGATAAATTGATCAAAATTTCTAAGGATAGTACACTGAAGGATGTCGGGATTCTAAGCAACCACAATCCTAGCATTAGGCGAATGATCTAAATTGCTAAAATAGTGCCATATAGGGAACAAGGAGGTGCAGAATTTATTCAAGTAATCAGGAGACCTAATCCTAGACTCAATTAAACAAACAAAAGAGGCAGAGTATTTTTTAAGCCAAGCATGAACAGCAAGTTGTTTATTAGGGTGATCCCTCATATTCCAAAAAACAAAATCCATAAACCAACTACCAACACACCGCAAACAAAACTACTTTTGTTTCTTTCTAGTTTTCCTAGTCTTTCTCACTGACAAATCCCCCTCTATCTCTCCAACAGTTCCATGACTAGATGACCTCAATTTAGAGAAGGGAGAGGAAATAATACCTGCTTGAAGACCAGCAATAGTAGAAGACTCCCTACTGAGTCTGAGTGAGTCTGGGGAAGAGTCAAGAACTCCCCTGCCAAATGGGCCTCCTTTTTCATAGGCTGTGATATTTCCAAGTTGTTAACCTGCAGGAGGGCACCTGTCGCCTTAGGCGAGTCAAATGAGGTCGCAGGAACTGGAGGGACCTTCAGACTGAGATGGAGAAGTTCAGCTGAGAGCTTATGTGTCAGGTGTGTCCCTGGTAGAGTGTTCGATGCAAGCTCCTTGCTATTCGCCAACTCATAATGGAGTCCAGTTTCGAAAGTTCGCCCTATTGGAGCCCATTCCTGTCGCTGCTCCTTCGTCGCTGGCTTCCATTCATACTCTATAGTAACTTCCCTAAAGACCTGTTGTCCATCCTCACCAAACGTGGCCAATTGGAATACAAAGGGCCATTTCTTAGTCAGATCCAGTTCCACACACAACCAAGCATAGAAGATCCTTGTCATCTGTGCGGTTTGAGTGTCCATTAGTAGGGGAAGGCCCACTGTACTGGAAATCCTACCCAAGCTTTCAGTGTTCCAGTATTCAACAAGGACATTGTAGAAGCGTGCCCATACAGGAGCCTTACGAATCACTTCCATTTCACCACCATTCAAGCTCCACCGGCGTAGACATAAAGGTTTCCCTTGGATATGCTAGGGACCTTTTTCTACAACGGATTTCATACCTTGCTTGGAATCAAACCGAAATAAGAAGTTGTTAGAGCTAGTTATCAATATCTCCTGTAATCCGTACTTTACCCAAGATCTTGTCAAGGCGCGCTGTACCACTAGATAAGCTGGCCTTTTCCTTATGAAGAAACCAATCAACGCATACCTAAACTTGGTGGCTCCCTTCTGCGCAAGCTCCGGAGGTGGAACAACAAAGACCTAGTCCTCCCTAATTTTTGGAGGATAAAATGTTAGCTCAGTGGACTCAAAAGATGCCGCATTCCCTGCTGCAACAACAGCCTTCCATAAACGGGTGTGGTTGGCCAGAGGTGGAGAGGAAGGGGCAGTGACAGTGGTCCGAGGGGGGCTACTACAGTCGAATCTTGAGAAAGGAAAATAGGTATGGTCGACTTGTGGGGAGGTGCTGGAGACGGGGAAGGAATAGAGAAGTTTGGATCCAAATTTTGGTTAGGGATGAGGATTCGATTCTAAACAGAGATTGAGGGCACAAGAGGAAGGATGGATAATGGGGATAGAGGGGAGCGGGGGATAGCTGGAGAAGACGAAGACGAGGTCATTTCTAGGGGAAGAGCACACCGAAAATCTCAGAAGGAAGGATCGAGTCAGAGAAGTGATTGAGGACGCGAGAGGAAGGGAATGAAATGGGGTCAAAGGGGATTGGGAGGGCTGGAGAAATCAGAGACAAAGCCAAGGAAGGGAGGAAGAGCACGCTGGAAAATCTCTGTAGTTAGGGAACTGTCAGAGCCGGAAAGCTCTCGCTCATATTTTCTGAAATTTTTGCTCTCGCGATTAGTAATTCAGGTCCCTCTAGGTTGGTAGCTCTTCCCATGACAATAAAAGGAAGTTTGGAGATGTTGATATGCATATGTTTAAATTGTCATTTAAACCAAAGGGTCTAAGCTTCAAAGGAAAATTTAGTATCACTTCCTAATAATCACAAGCTAAAGCAAAGAGGAGGAGAATTAACTTAACCACCACAGGAACAAATTTCCTAGTCTAAGTGCAAATGTGAGAAACAATATGGCTCATAATCAGCCTTATTAAGAAATGAAGGAGAATCATTATATTCAATATCTAATTGCAAATTATATTTCAATAGAAGTATTATTGCACAATCATATCATTACATTCACTATAACCAAAATCTTAATTTAATAAAACCAAAATCATTAACTCCGTCTCATTTTAGTCCAAACACACGAGAATTGTAAATGACCTTCATAAAATATTGTAGAAATGCAACAAACTCAACAAACGTCATTTATCATTTTTTAATCATAAAACAAAAAAAATCCAAAATTTAAAGCCTAAATAAGTGGAAGGTACATAAAGTTTCTGATTTTGGGGAATTTCTTTCATCAAATTAGTAATTGGTTATATAAACCGTATATAGTAAAACCTCTATAAATGAATATTTTTGGGACCTGAAAAATTATTATCTTATACGGGGTTATTAATTTATCGATAA
>JANITX010000211.1:21567095-21586495 GCA_027564395.1 Erythroxylum ulei
TTAACCAATTCTATATATTTTATTATTATCAAAACATAAGTAGGATTAATTTGTCAACCACCATTGGTCCAACAAAATGTTGAAGCATATAAAGTTTATAGTATACCTTTTGTTGATTAAAAATTTATTGTCATTCACCCCTATCTTCTAGATCCAAATCTTTATTTAATAAATCTAAAATCCAATTCCAAGTTTTTGTTATTTCAATATAAACCACAAACCATACCACAAGAAACATCTGATTGTTGCCATCTCTTCCTACTGTTATATGTAGCTCACCTTTAATTCTTTTACAATTCTTTTAAGAAAGTAATCATCTAGTCCTATCATACATCTACATCCACCTAAGAACTCCTTGCAACATTTAAAATACATATATATTCTATCAAAATATGGCTACAAATCATTTCTAAGTGATGGCATTTCTATAATCAATTCAACTCTACTACTAGGATTTGACCTTAAAATTCTTCCCTATAATTCCACAGCTTGTTATATCTTACTCTTACATCTCCTTGCATTTCCTTTATCACTAACTTCCTAACCCTATAGTAAACATTGTATCCAACATCAACTCTTAAATCTTTCTTAACAAACTTCCTAAAGTTTATTAGCTTCAGTACTGAATCCCGAGAGGTCATTAATTAATTTTAGCAAGCCACTTTGAAAGCACACTTTTTTGTATGAAAAATAAGATTGCATATGTGCTTTTATTAAAAAATCATTACCTGCATACATATGTGTGAGTAGTTAGTCGATAATATCAATGAAGACTAGATTTAAAAGTAATAGAAAATTTAAAATACTTACTTGAAAACTATTTAAATCTTTCAACATGTTGGCCAAAATGTACCATTTTGTACTACTTACTCGCACATTTAACGCTTATAATTTTTTTGGTATTTCTCATGAAATAAACTCCCTTCTTTCATCAACAACAAGCTTATGACATGTTGCCTTGAATTGGTTAGAATCATCAAACAACATACCAAGATCAATCTCAATCATTTTCTTATAAGGGTTAAATATGCAAACTTTTGATTTATGTCTTAACCCCTCATCCACATCTGAACCATCTTATTTAAAGCCACAATTGTCATCTAATTCAAAGTAATATGTCATAATTTCATCTTGTGTATCATTCCCATCATTATCATCTCCATCATTTGGTGCATTTTTTCTATAGGTTTCGTTTTTTTTGTTCTATGTTGCAAACATTGCTCTCAACTTTTTTCTTTAATTTTCTCTTTAAAACACTACTATAAAATGCATTTTAAGTACAATACAACCAATTGCATAAATATTATAGACACACTATATATTTTTTGATATTTCTAAGTTTTTAGGCAAGTATGATTTCAGAGGGAATTCTAATGGAATGTGCTATCCTCTGATAACCCAAAAGACCATAAGAAGAAACAAAGTGTAATAGGCATTTGTACAAACTTCTTTTGTCTCTAAAACAAAGTGACGTAACATCAAACATATTGGTCAAATTCTCATGCAAACCATCACAACTACTGTAGCCCATGCCACCCATATGGAATTACCTTATTAAAGCACATTTTAAATCTCCAACACCAATTAAAGCATTTTTGTTTACAACCACTTAATTTCATTTGGCTCTTACTTTCTTCATAATTAGACCTACCTTGTTTTATTAAAGGATTGTTATCATTTGTATTGGGTTTTTATAGGGAAACAACTTCATGCTTATGTTGTTAAAACAAGCTTATAAAGTGATATATTTGTGTAAAATGATCTAATCCATTTAATGATCTATGACACTTTTGACGAACGTGTGCAAGTTATTTGATGAAATGCTTGTAGAAGATGTAGCAAGATAGAATTTTATCATATATACTTACAATCAAATTCTTATTCACTGAGCAAATTTCTTAACATCTTTTAAGTGCATTAAGAGAGGCAATAAACCATGTGCTAGGTCGAGGAATGAAAAATTACTAAAGGAAGCCAAAATTCCCAACGAATGAAACCTAAAAACCATTACCCATGAGACACAAACAAAATAATAATAAATACCTAGTAATCAATACCTGATGCAAATAAGCAGAATGGAATCACAAAAGAAAGAAAAGCATATAAAACACTGGATAGAAAAACAAACAACCATCAAATATGAAAAAGCAATAGCTAGTGAAGTTTCAGATGAGAGAGGCATATGGGAAGAAGAATAGAAGTATTAAAGGGATGTAGGAAAAAGGAAACAACAAAAGTATACAAAGGAATGAAAAAGTTGTATTTTCAGATGGCAAAAAGGAGACAATGGAGGGTCTACAAAGGAACAAATATATAGTGCTTTTAGAAAGCAAAAAGGAGGCATTGACTCTTTTTGTTTCAGAAAAATATATGGGGTTAAGGATGTGTGGGTTACTTTGTAATAAATTAGGTGAGTTGTGGGTATAGGTTATATATTATAGGTTATAGATTTTGGGTCATGAGTTATGTATTAATTCACATTGATGTCTATGTGTCCACTAATTTTTTATTAGATATCTACATGTCATGGCCAAAAGTGGTTTCATAAGTCACATAAAAAAGCTAATAAAACTAATGTTTTGAACTAAGTTTTAAAGGTTTTAAAAAGTTAGTCACTTAATAAAATTTTTTTAAAAAGTTTTGCACTAAAATGAAAAAATCTCAAAATTTTTGGCACTATAGAATTTGTTATCCATACATTAAATATGAAAAAGAAAACCTCATTGTATCAATTTAATTTTAAAAAAAACACCCAATTTCCTATTAAACTTAGTTAAGGTTTTTATAATTCTTTCAAAATTAAGGAATTGAATAATGTAAACAATTAATATATATGCTCAACTAAACATTTATAACATATATTCCTTAAAATAATTATTTTTAAATATTCTAATATAGACGGGCTATATGTTATAGTATAAAGCATACTTATGAGTTCAATTTTGTTGCAAAATTAAGTTGTCCTCTACCTAAATATCTTTTATTATCAATAATATCTACTTTGAAAATCCTTTATTTCCACTTGTCTCCAACATTACTAGATGAGCTAGGACATCTCCAGTCAACTTAGAAACTTATGTCATAATAAGAGGAAAAACTCATAATTAGAGAAAGAGTTAAAATCGCTTTAAATAAGAGAATTGATCCCCTAAAAATATTGAACAATGGTGCAATAATTATCCCTCTTTAGATCTTATGACTATTTTACTCTCATTTTTTTCATTACTCTCTTTTTTAAGAGAAAATTAATAATTTTAGTTATGAAAATGTTTTTAAGAATGAATAATTGTGGACATTTACTAGTCAATGTTAAGGGTTTGGATTGATAATATCACTTTTAGGTTTTTTTGAATAGTTGTTAAAAATTCTCTCAACTTTTCATAACCTCTTAAGTCACCTCGTACCTATATACTTATAAAATTATAATCAAAATACCAATCAATGTTTAGTGGTGACAACATAATAAGCTCATAAGATTCTTTCACTAAATTCTCCTATTTGAATTTAATATCAGCTCCTATTTTTTTTATGAAATGTATATATTTCTCTAAATTTTTATAACTTTTTGAGACACCTCAATCTAATGTATTATCAAAATTTATGCTTAGAACAAAAATAATTATTTGAATTTTGATTGCATATTAGCTTAATAATTCTCATTAAATCGCAATCAAATTATCTTAACCCTATCAAGAGCTAAACATCAAACACAAATACAAATTATTTCATAAGTATAAAATAATTTCTTCATATTTTAAATTCTTGCAAGACTTTAAAAGATTAAATTAAAAAAATAACTCAGCTTAACAACTAATATAATAACATTAATATTTTAAAAAAAAGTTAGTCTTAAATCCTCCCCTCTAAAATAAGTTTTTCTCTTAAAACTAAACTTCAAAGATCATTGCCTAAAACTCTAAACATAAGCCACTCACCAGGAAACTTCAAGCATGAACCATTTGCCTTATTCTTGTTTAATATCTAGAGTACAACATAATATAAGTTTAAAGAGGAAATATTATTAAATAAATCGAATAACAATAATGCCAATCTTATTATGCCTTTACTTACCTTACTGTATGTTGGGATTATGTTCTATCTTAAACCTAATGCTTTGATACCATTTTGTTGCATCTTGAGTATAAGCCAATCTTACTGAACTCATAACAAACCACCACCAAATGGCAAGGTTCAACTAGTTAGGCCTTATCATCAGGTTAAAGCTAACACATATATTAAAATAATATTCTTAATAATTGATTAAGTTGTTTTAAATTTTAACCACAAGCACATAGTGTAGCTGTAGCTAGCACCAACCAGTATGAGACAATCCCATAAGGACTAAAATTACTACCATCTTTTTATTATTTAGTCCAAAAATCATGGTGCATATGATTATTCAAATTTAAAATTAAAACAATAAACTAAAATTAATAACATAATTAACTAACTAGAACAAAGATTAAACTAAGAAACAATAAGAAAGATGACGGTACTTGGAATTTGAATTCTCCTAGGACTTCTTGTGAAATTATTAATTCACCAATTAATTTAATTTATAGTTTATTAGACCGTAAAAATTCCTCAATTATGTTAATATATTTTTCTAGCCTACTAACATCTAATCCTAGGTTGATTAATTGAAATCTTTTTCTAACTAAAACCCCTAGAATTGTATTAATCAATTTATGAATTTCATTATTAGGTCTGACCTTAATTCGAAAAGTTTATGTCGACCTATCTTTCGGTTTACATGTAACTCTTTTTCAGATATGTTAGATCTATTTGTACAATGGATTTCTCTATCTCAATTGAATGAAATCATATATAAATTAACATGCCAACAATATTAATTTAAGAATAATTAATAACATATAATTAAATCTCAATGAAACTAAAAAATGAATTAAATTAAATAGAATCATTACAAAATCTCTCTTGAGGTTTATCTAATCCAAGTACCAACAAAAGTGTAGTTCCTAATCATAGAATACATAAAATCAAAACTAAATGAAAGCTAGAAAATTAAGAGAAACGTGATCAAATCATTTTAATTTTTTAGAAATCAATTTTAGTTTGATTAATCATCTTGATTAACACCTTTTGGAAAAATCTCAAACTATTCATTATTAAGCTAATTATAATGAAATTGATAAGCCTAACTACTAAGTTCCTCCTTAAAACTTAAGTTGTCATTGTCCTTAATGTACAAAACATACAAAAATAAAAAATATGAAATGCAATGAAGGAAGTGAGGATAATTGCTACTCCCTTGATAGTAAAATATTTTAAGCCCTTTTCAACACCATCAACATCCATCCACTGCTAGTGAAATCTTCCATACTCTAATGTATAAGATTGATGTTGCCTTAATAGCTTGAGGAACTAAATCAAATCTCAAGTAACAAAATTAAAACCAAAAGACTAAAACTACAAAAATAAACTAAATTACTAATAAAAATCCTACAAACTACTTAATTAAAATAGAAACACCTAATTATTGGTTACCTCCCAACTAACGCTTCTTTATGAGCCTTTTAGTTAGACTTCCCAGCAAGTCCTTCTTTAACTTAGATTTATGATCGACGATTTGTTTCTGCCTGTTTTCCTAATTAAGGGTTCATTAGCTTGCAAATGAGCCGCATGTTGCAAGATAATAAGGACATATGATATCAAATTAATACAACCAAGTAAATCCATTAATGCCTTTTTTAATAACGAAATGTCAATATAAAAATAATAATAAAATCCCTTGGATTTATTATTGACTTTAATAACTGGTTCTGTGAGAAGTAGGAACCATTCATACTTAAGATTATTACCTATAATTCCTCCATAACCTCCTTATTTGTCCCCTCCTCTTCATCTTCCTTTCCTCTTCCTCCTTTTCTTGAACAACAACTTCCTCTTTTTCTCCATCTTTGAGTTCCTCTCCACTCCATAATGTTATGGTATTTGTATGTTCCCTCAAATTTGATTTATTTTATTTGGATAAAACACCTAGCCTTTTATTTTTATAAATGGCAGCCTCAGTTAAAGCAACATGTTTCATTAGGAAATCTTTAAGAAGTTGATTCTTGTTGTTGTTGTTACAAAAGTCCAAATAAATTGTACTTATACCATGCAAAATCATAATGACTACTCCACTCTGAATTATAAGTATTCCTATATGGACTGTCTTAAGCCAGTTCTCCATGCAAATTGGATGCCTCCATATATAGTCTAGTAACTGACATTTATGACTAAGGTGATTACCTCTATAAATGTCACAACATGATGTGGATTTTAGTTGAGCTTTCAAATACATATCACTATAACTTTCGTTCCAAGCTTCCAATACTGCCATAAGTGCTGTCATACCATAAAACCCTTGAGAATATTGTCCTCTCTATCCTTCCATTGTGTTTAGTGGCTATAATAATGAACACACAAATCTTGCAAATAAGCCACCAACACAAGATCAACACAAAGTGTTACAAGGACAAATAAATAAATATAAAAAGAGAATAAATAAAACTACCTAGAAAAGAAGTAACTAGATGAATAAAATAATGTTTTCTAATATTGCAGTCCCCATAAATGGCACCAAAAACTTAATTAAGTTGTTTTATGTTTTAATTGTAGTTGTATAGTGTAGTTATAATTAGCACTAGTGAATACGTGTCGATCCCATGAGGACTAGAATTACTAGTACTTACTATAATTCTATTATTTAGTTTAACAAATTATGGTACATAAGATTATTCAAATTCAAAATTTAAATAATAAACTAAAATAAATCAACATAATTGATTAACTAGAACAAAGATTAAACTAAGAAATAATCAAAGAAGACAATAGTACTTAGAATTTGAATCCCCCTAAACCTTCTCATGAAATTATGATTTAATTAATCAGTTTAATATATAGTTCATTGGACTGTGAAAATTCCTCAATTATGCTAATATCTCTCTGAAGACTATCGACAACTAAACCTAGGTTGATTAATTGAAATCTCTTTCTAATTAAAACTTCTAGAATTGCATTATTTGATTTCTAAATTTCACTTTAGATTTGACTTTAATTCGGAAGATTTATGTGGACCCATCTCTAAGTTTGTAATTAACTCATTTCAATTTATGCTATATCTATTCATGTAAAGGATTTTCTCAGTCTCAAATGCATAAAATCATACATGAATCAACATACTAGCAATGTTACTTCAAGAAAAATTAAGAGCACATAATTGACTCTCAATAAAATTAAAAAGTGGATTAAATTAAAATAAAATCACTATAAGATATATCTCAGGGTTAGTCTACTCTAGGTAACAACAAAGGATTAGTTCCTAATAATAGAAGACATAACTTCAAAACTAATCACTATAAGATATATCTCAGGGTTAATCTACTCTAAGTAACAACAAAGGATTAGTTCCTAATAATAGAAGACACAACTTCAAAACTAAAGAAAAATAAAAAAAATCAAATTTTAGTCTTTAAAAATCCACTTTGAATGTATTTTCTTCCTTGTTCTTCATTCTCTCTATTGTCTTAGGTCTTCAATTTATATTCTTTTGGCCTCCTCTTCAAAAATTAGGATTTTGAGTTGTACAAAAAAGTCAACATAGTTGTGTTAATTAAAAATCACAAAATCCTCAAATCTAAAAACAAACATAGGCTTAAACTATGAACATATTGGTCTGTAATAAACATGTCTATATTATAGACCAACATGTTGATAACTATGTAACTCTCTAAAACTCTAAAACTGCTTATTTTGTCGGAAATATAGCCACGTTGATCTACACGGGCATCAACATGGGCGTCTTCGTGCCTATGTTGATTTCCATCTTCTTTATAACTTGGTCAAAAAACTCCAAATTGTTGTAAACTTATCCTAATTCATTCCTGTTATTCCAAATAAGTGAATTATAACCCAAAAATGTAATATGAATGAATTAAATACCAAAAACAATAAAATATTCAGATAAACAAGCAAAATGCACTAAATATAGCCTAAAATTATAAAAGAAATTAAGCACTTATCTATAATTCCCAAACCATTAAAAATTCTTACAAATGACTCCCTCTATTTAATAACTCTCTTATATCCAACTCCACAAAATCGCCTCAAAACCTACATAGAGACCCACACTTATATTATACACTCTTCATATGAAGTAACATGTAATATAGTAGGAAATTGTCAAATATAAAAGAATAAAAATATAATAAAATAAGCAAAAAACTAATTCCCGCTACAATATATTAAACAACATTAGCCAAAGCTAATAAGACCACATCTTCTACTGTGGTACATGTTAAGAAAAAGTATTTTATGCACCATTTTCAAGAAAGCGTGTTAAATTTAACACATAATAATGTTAAAACTAACATAAATAATATCATGTATCTACCTAGGATAGGCATCAGTTAATCTGTCTTGACCAATGAACTTGTACCCTCTCGAATTTAATCTTGGAAATAGAATTGTACATGTTCCATTATGACCTCACATAATTCACCATAGTTAACAAATTTGTACCTATCTCAATCTAACACTGACCAATAGGCATGGTCAACTATCTTTCATAACCACACATCATACACATTTCACAACACATGCAAATAGTATATATCATAACCACACATCAAACCATATTAAATAGCATATGTAAAAAACCACAAATGTAAATCATACTCTCAAGGAAACAACGTTAGAAATGCAATAATACACAATAATTAAGGTACACCTTAAAATACATTTCACACTTACTAGAACAATTATATGTCACCAATAATCAATTCACTCGCATTAAATATGAGCACAAAATCTTAATTGTACTAATTTAATAAGAAAATGTATAATTTCTCATTACCATTAATTATAGTTTTCTTTAATTCTTCCCAAATTAAGGAATTAGACCATGCAAATAGTTAATAGACACTTAATTGAACATCCAATGCATATATTATGCTAAATACTTAACTTAGAAATGATTCATTTTTGTTGCAAAATTATATTGTCCTCTATCTGAATCTCCCTTACATTCATTAATATTTAGGTTGAAGACTCTTTCTCTCCATGAATCACCCATCTATCTCGTATGCACACTTCTCTCTCATTTTCTCTCGCTACTCTCTTTTATTTTTGTGGAAAATGAAGGATAAAGTCATCAAACACTATTTTTAAGAACAAAGAATCATAGACATTGATCACTTGAGAATTTCTAGGTTACACTTCCTGTTATGGCGGCCTGAGATCCCAAGTGATCTTGGCGACACATGATCACTGATTGGATGGAATTGATTCTTGTCTGTGCAAACTGGTAAGCAAACCATTCATACAGGTCGATTCAGGGAAGAGATAAGCATTGTTGTCTGAGTTCTTGCACTTTGTGGGCCGGTGACGTTGACCAGACAAAAATTTTTATCCCAATGTTATCAATTAATATAACAAGTTATAAATTTTCTGGTATTTCCATGAAAGTTATCCATTGACCAAAAATCGGTTTGCTTATAGCTGTAAGTTCTTTATCTATTGTCATATAACAATTCGAAGCCCAGGAGTACTGTATATAATCTGAGTGCCACTCTTCATTGATTTCCGATTCTGTGTTTGCTGCAAAATTTTGTCTCCATTCTGGTCGAATAGAGCAATATAGTAACAACAAATTGGAGAACAGAAAAAAGCTAAGAAGCACCGTGTCAAACACGCATGTATCCGTGTCGGATATGCGTTTGACACGAACATCCACAAAAAGTGCATATATACACTTTATATTTTTTGAGAGGGACTTATAAAATATAAAATATTTATGATCTATTAAGATATTAAAAGTTCTGAAACACATCAATCAATATATATTATATTATAATTTTTTTTCTTAATTCTAAATTTTATAATATATATATTTGGAACTGTAATTTACTTTTTTCCTTAAGAAGCCCGAATACGGATACGGACATGTGACGCGACACGGACATGGATACGGGGACACATCAATTTCTAAAATTTGGTGGACACAGACACGGCATATATATATTTGGAACTGTAATTTACTTTTTTCCTTAAGAAGCCCGAATACGGATACGGACATGCGACACGACACGGACACGGATGCGGGGACACACCAATTTCTAAAATTTGGTAGACACAGACACGACATATGTGTCCACTAAATTTTAAAAATTGGTGTGTTTCTGTATCCGTATCTGTATCGTGTCGCATGTCCGTATCCGTATTCGGGCTTCTTAAGGAAAAAAGTAAATTACAGTTCCAAATAATTGTCCATTCAGATGACATATGTGCATTCGTCACTTTCCAAACTGGTTAGGCTTGGATTAGAGCTTTCTTATTAGGAACATACGGACAAAAAACTACATTGACTAGTATGCATAATTTATGCATGGTTGCAAGTAGCATCAAATCTACTCAAACTTTGCAGTATAATAAAGTTATAATCGGTAAATGGAGAATGTATAAAAGGGCTGATGTCACTCTACTCTGCTTTGGATTCTGAGCAATTCCAGTGGTTCTTGTGCCGTTATATTTCCTTTGAATTAACGAAAACTGCATATATACTTTATGCCAACTTTTGTGGGATTGGTGAATCGTTGTGTGGGATATATCATATTTAATTCGTAGTTGAAAAATTGTCAAGCTGACATTGGTTGATCAAACAAATAACTAAAGTAACTCACTTTTTGTCACCTAACAAAGAATCCATTATCAGAAAACTTCTAACAAAGAATCCATTATCAGAAAACTTTACATATATAAATATATAGGACCCAGGTGTAGAAGACCAAAAGCTCACGATTATTGGGCACAGATTGTTGAACTATGTTTGATCACCTATACATAAAAACATGAGTCAGATGCCCTTTAGTTGTGTTCTAGAATGACATCTAGCATGTTTGCAGCATATACATGCAAACAGAACTTGTCTTCGAGTAAGGCTACATATCTTGATTATTATAATTAAAGCCTGTTTGTAAGGCTAGTTTTTACAGATACGGTCGTAGAATAATGCATAATTACGTTGGACTTGGCCTATAAAACTCGAAGCGCATGCTCTTAATTTATGATCACTATAATGACATAATTCAAATTAAATTATGTGAAGTGGGTGCGGAACTACATGGACAATAAAAGTGATCAAGCACCTCCTACATTCTCGATCAATGTAGTTGATAATAACATCATTTTCACCAATACAGTAATGTTTGTGGTCTGTAACTGTCAAGATAATTTGTAGAGATTCCCCAATAGGAGCAATTTGTTTTATATAACGTAGAAAAAAGAGAAATTAAATAGTTTTCTGGGTAGGAAATATGTGGGAAATGAATTTAAAACTATTTTCTTCGTCATCTAAACATATATGCCATTTCACTATAGAAAAAATATGTACTTTATTAAACTGATTCTAGTGACTATTAAAATTACTACATAAAGAGAATTAGTTTGAATAGTAACAAAAAGTAGAAGAGTGACTACAAGCATAGAACTTTTATCTACAATACAACATAATGACCTTTTAGCGACAAAAAAGTATAGAATTCGTCGATGATAATACCTAGTGACGATAATAAATTGTCACCTAAATCATCGCAAAATCCTGGTAGTAAAATATTATAGGCAACATTTTTTTCAAATCGTCAGAAATTATATTTCGCAACAAGTATAATACGTAGGAAAAAGAGACATGCGACGATAGACAGAATCATCGCTAATGATATTTTGTTACGCAGTTCTTTTAAGGCTAAATGTTATTAGCTACGTTACAGTTAAAGTAGCTAATAACATTTATGAATCAATCATTAATTAATCGTCGCCTAAAATTATACGCGATGATTCGATATTCATAGCAAAAACTTTTTATCTACATTTTGTAAAATATTGTGAAAACTTATTAGTGACGTTTTTCAAAACATAGCTAAACAGTTTTTATGACGGTTTTAATATTTTATTAAACATTATTATTGAAAATTTTATCATGTTAATTATAATTATTGGTCACATTTTTAATCCATGTTATTGTTTGTAATATTTAGATTTTTTTGTTTTATTGGGCTATATTATACAAAAATAAAATTAAAAATAGTTAGAAATTAGAAGCATTTTATATAAACAATTAAAATCATTAAATTTTAATTACAAATGTTAAAAAATACTTATGTACAAACTAAGATTTTATCGTCACTATTACCTACGTAATTTTAGCCAAGTATTTATTTGACTATCTTTTCAACTTGGCTAACTTTCGTTCATTACGTTCTAACTTTTCTTCATTACATTATAATTTCGCCATAAGTAATTGGTTTTCCGCTTGAAATGAGTTAGATATGCTGGTCTTGATGAGGATGAAGTAATTGGCTTAGGGCCATACCTAAAACCTTTGACGTAGCGAGATTTTGTACCAAGAGACAATTTGCAACATATGTTTATGTGCATATATATTTATCATATGATTGCTTTTACACCAAATTTGTACCACTACTGAACTGTAGTACTTTGACTTATCATCGACAAATTAACATAACAAATCACACAGACATGGAATGCAGAAAGTGTCTTTTGCATCAGTTCGTTTCATGCCTAGAATTTGTGGGACTTGATTATCAAAAGAATTTAATTAAACATAATGAATTTTATGCTAAATTGATTTTTAAGAATTAAACTATTAATATCAATTCATCGAGGAATATTGACGTGGTGACTGACTTATGATGGAGAAAATAAGCTCCTTTGAAAGGAATATGGGAAAATTCTAATGAAGAACAAATCGATGCAAAACAAATTTTCTCATCATACACTTATTACCATTTGCTTTTCATGACCGATCTTCTTCTTCAAGGTATTTATTATCATTTCAATTACCTCTCTTTCTCAATTATTTGTATCTTATTTGCATCATAGTAAGCTATTATATGAATGTTTGATAGTATATACTATATCTTGTGTAAAACTTAATGGAATCTTCAAAAGAACATAGATAAAAATGGAAAGGTGATAAGGTCCTGATGGTTGGTACAAGATTAAGGCAATATGTTATTTTGGAACAATTATCGATTCCAATCACTATGTATGTCCAATTACTATGTATGTTCAATCAGGTATGCATGTGTTCCAATTTGGCTTCGTAATATGATTTGACTTAACTCACTATTTAAGTTTTATACTAACTGTTTCTTAGGTGAAACACATCGTACTAACAAATCATCTAATTCAGTGATCCATATCACATCTAGGAATTCGTTCATTGTATCTTCTGCAAGTTTAATTATAGCCAAGAAGTTGCTGGAAGATCAGAGTGTTAATAACCCATCACCTAAGGGAAGATCTTTAATTTTTTCAATTGATGCCTTCGAACGTGCAAGGACCCTTATTGGGAATCCAAACATAGCAAATTTATTTACCTTTACCGACTCTTATGTTACTTAGAATAAAAAAAATATTTTATTTCCTTTTCGATGGAAAAAGTGTGAAACTTTATTTATTGTTATGTCTGTAATAATTTTGGTAACAACCTCTTTACCAGCTAGAGGTAAAGTTGCGTATTATTGAATCTTCTTACACCCTGCGTATCAACGGGATTCATACTGGATCTTAATGTTGTTGTTATTGTATGTATGTAATAATTATTAAACTTCTAATTAAAATCTTGTACTACTTACCTGCATATATCATTATATTATATTGCTTATAATTTTCAATATTTTTATGTATTATTATTTTATTGTTAATAATTATTAATGATTAAGAATAGTAGTCAACTTAAATTTATTATTTTTTATCTTATTAATATGTAAAATTTTAGGTATGTTTAATGCATTAACTATATATATGTAAACAAATTTATAAAGAAAATATGAGTCAAAAATATGAAAAATCATATATAAATGTCAATTATAATAACCTTAGGATTATTAAGCACACTTACTATTAAAAAATTATCAAATTATCATTATTAATTACAAATTCTTTAATCTCAACTTTTGGCATTCGTCGCCAAAAGTCTACATTTGGCGATGAATTATATATTTCGTCACCAAAAGTTCATATTTTTTGCGACATTTTTAATTCTTGTCTCCAAACGCTCAACCTTTAGCAACAACTTAAGGTGACGAATGTTTAAATCTGTCGCTAAAAGTTGACATGTAGCAACGATTTTCAATTTGTCGCCAAAAAAAGCGTAACTAATAGTCTATTATGTTGTATTGCTATTATATAAATGGTATAAAGTATAAACAAAATATAAAGCTGCAGGCTGGCAATACACATGAATGTAACCATATGTATTAGACAACATCGATAATTTCATGTTTTATATATATAACCGGTCAACCTAACTCAAACAATATCTTAAAATGAAAAAAGTACAAATATGTCCTTCAAACTATTTTCAACACAATAAATCCTCAACTTTTTCAAAGAAATTTGAATTAAAAAATTAGTCATAAATTTTTATTGTGCTCATAATTATTATTTAAAATATCTTTATATATCATAAATTATTTATTGATGTAAGAAACTAACTTAAGTAATATTTCTCATATTCATATATGAAAAAAGAATTAATTATATAATCATCAAATTTTGAACAATATAAATTAAAATTTTTTTATATTATGCAAAGTTATTTCAATTTATAATACTTACAATGGTTACGAAAGCCACCAATTTTTGGCAATCTCTTTCCCAAGAAAAAAGTTGGGTAAAAATCTTCCTCATGATTGGATGTTATAAACTAATGAAAATCGCAATTTGTCGTGACCTACATGTATGTAGGATTGTAGTCAATGAAGAAGCCAATGATAACTCGGCATGAATGCATTATTGCTTGATGATTATCTCATAAATATTCTGCACGTTTGATTCACATGTTCTATATAAATCCCCACGGCTCTCCTTTGAAGTCTTAATACCATCAAATCAAGCTCTCTTCCTCCCCAGCTTTGTCCACTAGATATAGTTAATCAGAAGAGATAAGAGAATAGTCAGTGAAAGGTACTTTTTTTTCCAAACCGAAAGATTGTATTTGGAGTTATAGATAAGGGAAAAGAAGAGAGAGTATAGTCTGTTGATTGATACTTCTTTCAAAGCCAAAAGATTGAAGATAGAGAAAAAGAGCACACCCCAACTGTATTATCGAAAATTAGCGCATCTCTATAGCTCTAGGAGCCAGCGTGTTAGAGTACATATAGTACTCTACAGTGGTGCTGCAGAATGTTAAGACCACGCATATAGATCGGGTGATACTATTCAGGTTTTGTAGCGACCTGGTGACAGAAGAGAGTGAGCACACATGGTTCTTTTCATGCATGGACCGTTCATGCTTGAAGCTCTCTGTGCTCACTCTCTGTCTGTCACCCAGCTCTCTCGCTCTCTCTCTCTCTGTTAGCTACTCAATTTCTACGAACACTCATGCAGATATGTGTTTTAAACAATATACGTACTACTCCGCTGCTTCATCATAATTTATAGTTTCCTATTTCAGGTTCTTCAACTTACCGACTTCCTCTTCCGGAGTACTTATAGAACGAGGTTACTGTTTTTGAATGTTACTATCATAAACCACGTTCGCATGTTTTTGATAAGCTAGTTACTTGCCACGGTACATGGGGGTCTCTGAACTTAATTTCCCTGTGTTGTTTTTTTTGGTATTATATATCGATATAAAGGCTGAATTGTGTTCTGAACATAGTACATATCTTTCCTGATATTTCATCAGGTATAGTTGTTTCCGAGATAATTTTATTCTCCGCAAATTATTTCTTAGTTCCCGTTTCATAAAAGATTCAGGTCTTAAGCTGCAGAAGCAGGATGGCCAGCTACGTATCTACACATGTACATCGACTTTTCAGGATAGTTAAACGTGGTCGATAGAGTCTAGCAGGCTTGACCTGTATCTATCTCAATCTAGTTAATTATTAGGAACCTTCTCCAGATTAATTGCTGTAGAAGTTTTTTGTCTCGAATTTACATGATTACTCACTGTATGGGGACGATTTGCTTTATACCAGCATTAGATAGTATCCTTTGGAACTTACCTTTCATCATCTCGAAAAAAAAAAAGACTCATTGAGATCTGCATGCAAAAAATTAATATGAAAAATGATATGAAGTTTATTTATTTGAAAGGCTCCTGCATACATCTCCCTCAAATAAACGAAATAAAACCGTCCTCCTCCAAGTTAGGATCATACCTTTCCAATATCACCTCAAGATGTACTTATAAAATTTTTGATGTAATGAATATGCTTGGTTATCTACCTCAAAAATTTAAGTGTAAATGTGGCGTGGGTTGTGATAAATATAATCTGTTGAATGGTCTGACAAGCAGGAGAAGTAAATGCTGCTTTGCAAAGGCAAGAAGATCTAATAAAAGTTGCTACTGAAGAGAGAGCAAGGTACATCCGTACATATAGGCCTTGAAGGAGATTGAGTTGGAACTTAGAAGAGTTTGTAGAGAAACAGAAACTTGTCAATGAACTATTATCTAGTGACAGGAAGTGCAGACAGTATTCTTAAGAGGAGATGGAGGCAGCAAAAGATTTCTCCTGTGAGAAAAAAATGATTGGTGAATCCGCGGAGGGTACGGAAATATCTAAAAATGAAATCTTGTCCGTACTCCAGCTTCTGTTAAGGTTCTGTGGTCTGATGCTGTTGGAAGGTAGATGATTTCCAAGGGAGGTAATTTGTGCCTTTAGTTGCTGCTGAAGTTTACCGATATTGTCTGCTACCATATCTAATCAGAAACCTCCGAGAGCTTTAGCTTGGTTAGCGTTACCTCTCCGATCTAAACAATTTTGGTTTTTGTTCATGGTTGAGAAAATTTTGATTCGTTTTAGAGTTTCCACACATCAATGAATACTTTCTGAGATTGGAAATCTGGAAGAGTGCATTTCCCAGCACAGTGGAAAACAGTGACTTCCTTGGTTTGTTCGGCTTCGGATGATTCTTGAAGTGGCCTGTAAACTCTGGCATTCCTGTACAAAACAAAGCCAGAGATATTGTCCACAGGGAACTTAGACCAGGTAACTTTTGCTAAGAAAAGATTATGTAGTCAAATTTGGTGATGCTGACTGGCTGATTTCTTTTTCAGATGCTGTGACGTATTATCTACTATAGGAATTCAGATCTCTTGTCCAATATTACGGTGTTTTATTGTGTCCAATAAATTTCAGCGATTTATTTATATAGGTCTCGCATTAGACTCATGTGGGGACCGCAAAATAAATGACTGAGATTTTATGAAATGGAATAAGACAGAGTAAAACTAGACAGAAGATCAGGTCTCCTTATGCATGTTGGCAGGGACTACATGAACCTGAGTATAAGAGAACCCGGACCATGCAATGCAACCCAGATTTATAAGCTTTTGGGATAATTGTTCTCCAGTCAGGAATGAAATTGACTCAGATTTCCCTCTAAATGCTGTAAACTTAGATGCACGGATAGACCTCATCTCGATACTGAAGTTCTGCAAAGTCTTTTCGACATTGCAATTTAAAGCATTAAGGTGGAAGGGAATGATGTTTATGCACCAAGCCACTACTTCTTCCCAACCCTTCAGGTGATAAAGTCAACTTCATCCAATGACATGACATGAAGCTTCTGTGTAATTTTTATCCATTGGCGTGCATCTGATGTGCTTCCCTGTTCATGTATAAACGACACTTGCAGGAAAACGTGGATAATCCTTACATTCCTGCTGATTGCTTTACGTATGACCATAGAGCAATCAAGTGATGGCTTTAGAAACGCTAGTACGCTGCTGAAAACAACAAGGCTTCAGCACTCTGTAGTAATTCCATACCTGAAAAAGCGCTCCGCCAAACAGGAGATTTTGAGTATCTTGAAAGATTATTGAATTGTGTGCCTCTCCAAGATCTGGCCTTTACGGTTATCCGTTTACTGAGATGCCAACAATTTCGGAGCTTTAGTAGATGCAGACTATAGATTCTTTTAGTGCTTCTGCTAAAAATATCTCCTCCTGCTAATTTCTGACTCAAAGTGCAAGATAATTAATGTAGGATTATGTATGAGGAAACTTTTATTGGCCCCGAATGAACTAAAAGTAATTAATTGCGTATGCCATCATTTTATATAGTCATTAGCCGGCCACAATAGAAGGGACTTGATCCATGAACGTGGCACAACATTCAGCAAGATCACAACAGATACACCTATAAGAAAAGCAAAAGCTTGTGTTTAGTCAACAAAAGGGATCCCTAAGTGCCCCAACTCTCCCGTTTCAACGAAAACCTAACTTCCGCTAATCATACCCCACGTCCAAACAGGCAATTAAGCAAACTGATGTAAGCATTAATCTGTGAACCTTTATACGAAGTTGCTGTAGTCTTCTGAATGTTTAAATTTCACTTTTAGTCGTTGTAATCCGTACATTATTATTAGGCATCTGAAAGACAATCAGACACCAAAGGGTATCATATTACAAGGTTCTGAATATATCAGTCATCCATTTGAGTAAATTCTTGTGCATTTGCATCAGGATCTCGTGTAAAGATTGCGGGTCTCCCAGAGCGGCTGAGCGTATAGGGAATGCCTGCAGAATTAAGATACGACGTAAGGCACTCTTCAAGTAGCTATCCATTAGGAATTGAAAATGTCTATTTGTGCACAATACTGAAAACAAAATTAAAGATATTTTTTGAGTAGTTAAAAGTATAAACAGTCAGATATGAGATGAGAAAAGCTTTCCAGCTTGGTCAAGGATTGTTTTCAGCTTAGATACGTCACGAATTGCAATACAAGTGTGTCCGTCTCTTCCAACATGTTCAGGTCGTCCACTTAAGGGATCAGGATTTGGAAGTTCCATCAAATGGATCATTTCAGAGCCAACCCACAACCAGGCACCTCTGTAGGGGAGCTTGTCATGTGGACTTGCCTCATTTATTTGAAGACCTATTTTAAATCAGCTATTGAGTCCACTTTGCCTTCTCTTTGTGTATATTAGGGAGATAGCAGCGCAAAAGGGGTAAAAGTAACACTGCACATAGCACAGTAAAGTATGTACTCAAGATGCCGTGGTAAAATTCAAGTGAGCTTTCAAGGTTTTCACACAGCACTCCAACACGGTGAACGCTGACAACTCCATAATCTGCAAGAGAAAAAAAGACAGAACTTTTTGCTCAGAAGTAAACAGCAATGTTTCGTGTACACGTGTCTTACACATGACAGCCACCTGTTCAACAAATTTACTTGCATTCTGACCACACGAAGAGGAGGGATGTAAACGGGACTTTTGTTTGCATATGCAATTATTCAAAAACTAGCAATTAGAAAGGTAAATATAATATGGTGGACAAGCAACGTACCAATCTTTTCATTTGTTGGGCTGGTTGACTCTTTCTCAGCGACATTGGCCTCTGCAGAAAGTTTAGCTTTTG
>JANITX010000211.1:21624256-21642299 GCA_027564395.1 Erythroxylum ulei
TCGTCACAATTACTATTGTATTAGTGACAACAAAATAAATCATCACAGTTAATCCAAACAATAGTGTCAATCAATTAATTGACACTATTGTCACAACAATAAAAGATATATATTGACACTGTTAATATATTAATAGTGACAACTTAATTGTGGAAGATACTAAATCGTCACAATTACTATTGTATTAGTGACAACAAAATAAATCATCACAGTTAATCCAAACAATAGTGTCAATCAATTATTTTGTCACAAAAAACCTCGTATTTGTGACGAAATAATAGTTAGTCATAAAAAATTTGTCACTACATGTCTTAATTCTTGTAGTGAATGTTCATGATGCAAGGAACTTAAATATGAGAGTTGAGGTGTTGATTAATCAAAAATCAAGAGAGAATAGAAAAATATGGAACAACGAAAGGCCAGCAAGTGAAAAGGGAAAGGAAGTTATAAACTCCACTCATACACGAGGTATTGGTATGAAGGGAAATAATTATAATAGTGGAAATTCAAGAAAGCAAACCACCTTGATTCCTAAAAGTACAAACCTTTATGCGAAACTTGCTCCTTTCAAATGTTTTAAATGTGGAGAACCTGATCATCATTCTAATGAGTGTTCAAAAGAAAATTTGTTAATACAGTAGAACAAACTGAAGAAGCATACAAGGAGGAAGAATGTGGACCTGATGGAGATGAAGAAGATGCTTTTGTGGTTGTCATTAGGAGGTTGATGATTTTTAGGAAAGAACATGAAAATTTGCAAAGACATGAATTGTTTAGCACTAGATGCATGGTAGAAGGTTATCTTTGTGAACTGATAATTGACGGAGGAAGTCAAGAGAATATCATCAGCAAATCAACAGTACAAAAATTGAAGCTACCAATTGAACCCCATCCGAACCCTTACAGTAGTGCATGGATCACAAATTTGGGTGATATTCGTGTCACAAAAAGATGTAAGGTATCATTTTCTATCGGTAAATATTTAGATGAACATTACTGTGATGTTATAGATATGGATGCATGCCAAATTTTGTTAGGAAGACCATGGAAATATGATGTTGATGCATCTCACTATAGTAGGAAGAATATGTATCGATTTTTGAAAGATGGAGTAAGGTATAAATTGGTACTTATAAGTGGAAAAAAGACACCAAAGCCAAATGAGGGAAAGAAGCCATTGTTAGAAGTAAAGAAAACGGGGGAAGCTTTGCGAATGAAATGAAAGAAACAAGGAAGGTACACTTATTGATATTAAAAGGGGAAGAACAGAGTAAGAAGGAAAAAAGCTTAATTTCCTTAGGGGTATAACCCATTATAGCGGAATTTATAAAGGTAGTGCCTGATGAATTACCTAATGAATTACCTCTTATGAGAGATTTACAGCACCAAATTGACTTAGTTCCTGGGGTTAGTTTGCCTAATCTACCTCATTATTGAATGAGTCTAAAGGAGAATGAGAGTTTGAGAGAGAAAGTGGAGGAGTTGATTAAAAAGGGGTATATTAAAGAGAGCCTGAGTCTATGTGTTGTTCCTACTTTACTAACGCCCAAGAAAGATGATAATAGGAGGATGTGTATGGATAGTCGAGCAATCAATAAAATTACTATTAGGTATAAAATTCTTATACCGAGGTTGGATGATATGTTGGATCAGCTTAATGGGGCAGTAATTTGTTCTAAAATTGATCTTAGAAGTGGCTATCACCAAATTTGAATTAGGTCGAGAGATGAGTGGAAGATTGCTTTCAAAACTAGGGATGGATTATTTGAGTGGTTGGTGATGCCTTTTGGGCTAACCATGCCCGTAGCACTTTCTTGAGGTTAATGAATCAAGTTCTCAGGCCTTTTACAGGCAAGTTTGTGATGGTATATTTTGATGACATCCTTATTTACAGCAGGTCAAAAGAAAAGCACTTTGATCACTTGAGAAGTGTGTTTGAAGTATTGAGGGAAAATAAAATATATGCCAACTTAAAGAAGTGTATTTTTATGGCTGAAAGTTTGTTGTTCCTTGGTTTTGTTGTAGGGAAGGATGGCATGAAGGTTGATGATTAGAAGGTAAGGGCTATTAAGGAATAACTTGTACCTAAAAATGTTGGGGATGTAAGAAGCTTCCATAGACTTACAACATTTTACAAGCATTTTATCAAAAATTTTAGCAGCATTGTGGCTTCTATTACTGAGTGCTTAAAAAAGGGAAGGTTTAAATAAAGAGAAGAATAAGAGCAAAGTTTTGCACTTATCAAAGAGAAGTTGTGCACAACACCTGTTTTAGCGCTGCCTGATTCTGATAAATTATTTGAAGTGGAATGTGATGCTAGTGGAGTTGGGATAGGAGTTGTATCATCTCAAGAAAAGAGGCCAATCGCTTTCTTTAGTGAAAAGTTGTGTGATGCAAGACAAAAATGGGCTACATATGATAAAGAATTTTATGCTATTATGAGGGCTTTGAAGATTTAGGAACATTATTTGATTGGGAAAGAATTTATTTTATACACAGACCATCAGGCCTTAAAGTATTTGGGAAGTTAGAACCAATTGAGAACAAAGATGCATGCTATGTGGTTAGCTTTTTTTGATAAATTTCCATACATACTTGTTCATAAATTTGGAAATAAGAATACTGTGGCTGATATGTCAAGTAGAAGAGTTACTATGATTAAAACCTTGAGTATGGAAGTGGAGGGTCTTGAATATTTTTAAAAATTGTACATGGATGATGGAGACTTCAAGGAAATATGGAATTTGTGCTTAGAAAAAAAAAACCATGATGATTTTTATGTGCAGGGTGGATTTTTGATGAAAGGAAACCAACTTTGTCTTCCAAGGACGGCACTTAGAGAGAAGGTGATTAGAGAATTACATGGTGGAGGCTTAGCTGGTCATTTTGGCATAGACAAAACTCTTGAAGGAGTAAGGAAGAGGTATTATTGGCCAAAGATGAGAAGAGATATTGTTTCCATCGTAGAAAAGTGTACAACTTGCCAAACTTACAAGTGGCATACTTCTAATGCTGGTTTGTACATGCCATTGTTGATTCCTAATGCTATTTGGGAAGATTTGTTTATGGACTTTGTGTTAGGATTGCTAAGAATACAAAGTGGTATTGGTACTGTTGTCGCCTGCAACCAAATTAATACCAACTCTAGCAATGAAAATATAGTTATTGAAGAGTTGAGATCATTCCCATGAGGAATTTTAATGATAAAGAGTATACAAGTTCAAAACTAAACAAAGTAAAAAGGGGTTTCAATTTACATAAATTTAAGAATTTAGAAATAACAAAAATCGGAAATTACCAAAAGTATTTGGATCTAAAATTTTAATAGACAAACCTTGGTTTCGGGTCACCAACGCTATCACACTAATATGGATCCTTAATATAAAATTCAGTTCATCAATAAACATTCATTGGGTGATGCTTTCTCTTAAGTTTAAATGAATAGAAAAATGTATTCTAAGCATTCTTATTAATCAACAACTTGGACACGATCTTAAGTTCAATTGAGTAATAGGTTTAAGAACTAAGAAACTAATGAACAAGACAACACATGTACAACATGCATTTAACAAAATGAGTTTCTTCTTAGAATTTCCAACTCTAACGTAAAGATGGTAATCCTAATTGCCACTTGTGATTAGCAAAAATGAATGTCATATCCTACTAATCTGGCTATTAAAAGAATCAATTCCTAGTTGTGCATCCTAGAAATCAACCAATTCAATCGTAAAAAGTAGTTCAGGAGGCACTCAATATTCATCAACTAAACAAACTTTATTGGAACATCTCACACATAATAGATGATAACGTGGTTTCCAAAAACCAAGAAAAAGGATTTAGCTAATGAAAGTAAAAATCAACAAAGAAATAGCCAATTGTAAAGTCTCCATCCCTGGTCTTTCTTAGAAAATCTAAAAATTCCAAGAGAAAATACTACAGAAAATGAAAACCCTAACTATGGCTGACAAAAAGAACAGAAGGAAAATTCTGCAGAAAAAAACGTAAAACAATCCCCTTTTCTCTCCTTCAATCTCGTCCTTTTTTCTATGATATTTTGCAGATAATCTTCCCCTAAATTCAGGTGGTCGATTCCCATCAACAAGGATGCAATCTAATTCTCAAAATCATCGAAATCTTAAGTGAATTGGATCGGCATTTAAGAACAGATCTTGCAGATAGTTTTTATCCTTGCATGTGTCCACGCTTAGTCATTGAATTTCCTGCCAGCCTAGAATTTCAAATTATCCTTACTTCCCTTGCATCTTTTTGATTCAATTTTATCTCTTAAGTATTGAAAATCGTTTGAGAACAATTAAGAAACAAATCCATCAATTTTGAATAATAATTTCAACATATTAAAGAGATTTAAATACAAAATAAGCACAAAATGATAACTTAATAAATTCTCCGACACTAAACCTTTGCTCGCCCTCGAGCAAACATACCAAACCACTACACTCCATCAATTCATCCTTCATAAGTTTAAGTGGCCAGTAAGACTTAGGTTGCAACAAACATCATAATCACTTTTCACCAATATAAATAAACAAAGTCAAAATAAGACATTTTTGTTCAAAAGGCAAGTATGAAACCAAAGTGAATTCTTCTCATAGATTTCTCTCTTACATTCAAGTGTTTAAGGTCCAAGTGTTTCTCTCAAATCTCCTTCTAACATATTGCACTACCATAGACTTGCAAATTCACCTGTTATCATTTATTCGAATTACATGAACTCATGATCATAAGGACTTTATTATGGGTTGTAATGGGGCTAGGTTCAAAGGTAGGGTAAAAATGGCAAAGGGTTAATCACAAGCATTCACAAAGTACCAAGTAAAAGGGACATTTAAATTAAAATTCTGAAATAATCACATGACACAAAGGACTACAAATACTCATACCAACTAATGCTACTATGTTTTTTTCTTTTTCTTTTTCTTTTTTTCTTTTGTCTTTCTTCTTTCTTTCTTTTTCCTTTTTCTTTTTTCTTTTTTTCTTTTTTTTACTTGGCTAAGAACAAGGGAGAGCAATAAAAACAAGAGAAATTACTAGCAGCATAATTTAATAAACACATGAGTAGAAGTACCTATAAAAATATCTCAGAATACAATATAGAACAAAAGTCCCAAATTATTCAATGCTTCATTCAACTTGTGATAAGCTAAGGCTAATAGGGTTTTTGGGTTTCAATGTAAGATGATTGATTGAAAATGAGGTTAAAGGCTCAAAAGTATTTGCAAAGGGAAAATATCTAGGTGGGTCATTTTTAAGCTAAACGGTGTAAAAACAAAGAAAGCCTTAATCATTTCTATATCCCATGTAATCAAACAAATTCAATCTGGTTCAGTGCAAGTTCTGAAGGCAAGCTTGATCAGAGGAGCATCACATAATACAAAGAAATAGAATGACATAAAGATGATGTCATTAAAGCTCAATTCCGCTCCCAAGTTTAACTTAAGAATTCACTTCAATTCCACAAATTACCTAATCACTCAAATGTCAAAATTTTGACTAATGTTTACAAGATCGGTTATTGTAATCAATCCATATAATTCACTTTAGACTCACATAACCCAATTTAATTTCATGCATACATTTAATCTCATCCAAACTAATATGATAAAGCTTGATGACTTAACATGCATAACCAACATGTAAAAACTGAAAAAAAAAATCACACACAAAAATCGAAAAAGAGTCACACACATATACTTTAATTCCTTCCCCCACACCTAGACCAACATTGTCCTCAATGTTAGGACATAAAATTAAAAAAGCACAAATATAAGGAAAAGAGAAAAGAAGGTTTCTCTATTTGGAAATGTCGAAATCATAATGTTGGCAGATGTGGAGGTTGGAATCCTTCATACTCCTAGTAAGCCATCAAATTATGCTCTAAGCGGTGCATTATGTGTTTGAGCCAATTGAGACAGTCCTCCAAATTGGCTTGAAAGGGGTGTTGACTACTTGGTTCAGCTGTGGAAACCTGATTTTGTGCGGTTAGTCTTGTAGTGGAAAGAGTAGTTGGGCCCGGATTTGTGAAAGTTATTCGACCATGGCTAAGATCCGTAATTCCCATCCTGTGTAAACAATCTAAATCCAAAGGTTCTATACCACACGCCACATTCATATCAGTATTACAAGGTCTAATAAATCCAAATAAACGGCCAATTGCGTGATATAAGAACCGAGAATCAAAGTTTTAGATTTCTTATTTAACACAGATTGAAATTGTGTTAAAAACTAGAAACCTAAATTAACAGGAATATACCTATCCATACACCATAGAAAATAAAATTCCACTTTAGACAATGTCCCCGCAGAATGCCGACGCCCTGAAAAATTGTATGCTAAGAGTCGATTTATGATTTTGAAAACAGGATTTTTGAAAAACGAACTCTTAGAAACACTAGCATTGTAGGGATTAGAATCAACAGACTATTGACACCACAATTCCGATGCATTAAATTCCTCATGATAATTATATCTAGAATTCATAAACAACTCATTTTTAATTTCAGCGGATGAAACAAATACCATAGCCACATTAAATTTAGCAATCGATAAAGCAAATTCCTTTCCATCAACTGAAATTCTACACTTCCTTCCGTAAACACATCAAATGTTTCATGAGAGTTAAATTGAACTGTACTGTAGAATTCCCTTGTCAATTCAACAAAAGCAGGACAAGCTATTCTAGAAAATACACTCCAACAAATAGGACCCATAATTTGTGTAAAAGACTCATAGATTTGCAATGCTTCAAACATATCGAAAAGAATACACTTACAAGGGCGGATTTTCCTTTGACTAAATTTCTAGAAACGCTTTGTACCTTCCGGAAGTTGAAAAAAGGTGAAGCCACCACTTCGTGTGCTCCATTGGCTGCAGTTTTCAATTTCCTTCCCTCTCCTTGTTCAATTGCAGGTAGACGGCCCTGGGGTTACAGCTAAAATTGGTGGTGCGGTTTACGTTAGTGCTGTGGCAGTGGGCATTGTCGTGGTTAAGATGGGTTGCGGTGGAGATGAAAGGTCAACAAAAGTCCTTATTGGCGAGGCCAATCTTCGAGATTCACTCTTTCACCTTGGCATGATTCAAAAATTGGTAGAAATGCACTCTTGAAATTTGTAAAAGACAGAACAAGAAACCTACAAAATCGTGAAGAGGAATGGTGATTCATGGTGAAAAATAGGGTAGAAAGTTGGTTATTGTATAGAGACGGTGTTTTGGTGTCCACGATGTGGCAGTAATGTGTAAAATCTGCAGTGAATAACAATGGTGAGAAAAACTAAGTGAAAGAAGACGAGGGAAAAGATAGGGGGAATTTGGGGGCAATGGGAAAGAGAAAAATTTTTTTTTTAATAAAAAGATAAAAGAATAAAAATTGCAGAATTGAAAATGCTAAATTACTGAAAATTAAATTCATAACTAAAATTAAATAAACCTAATAAAATGGAAAATGAAAACCGTTGAAAAATAAAAAGAATAAAAAAAACTTGAAAATTTTTACGAGTTGCCCCGATTGCACTTCTTTAAAGTCTTTAGTTGGACATGTTTCATTACTTACCTGATTAGAAATACGTTGGGGATACCAACTATATTTCTTCCACATGCTCGACTGAAAAGTTCTCATAGTAGGGCTTCAGGCAGTGTCCGTTAATTTTAAATACCTTAGAAGTATCTAAACTTTGAATTTCTACCAAATCATTAGAAAAAAAACGTTAGTAACAATAAACAGTCCAAGTCAATGAGGTCGTAATTTTCCAGGAAATAACTTAAGCTTCGAATGATAAAGAAGAACTTTTTTTCCAATTGAAAATTGTTTCCTAGAAATCATTTAATCATGAAAAGCTTTAGTTTTTTCCTTACAGATTTTGCATTTTCATATGCTTGATTATGAATCTCTTCTAACTCCTGTAATTGCAACTTCCTATTGTTACCAACCTCTACCTGATCCATGTTCAACTGCTTCATAACCCAATAAGCTCTATGGTCTATTTCCACAGGTAAATGACAAGGCTTACCGAAAACTAACCTGTATGGTGACATGCCTATTGGAGTTTTGTAAGCAGTTCAGTACGCCCACAAGGCATTGTCCAATCGTAAGCTCCAATCTTTTCTATTCAGATTCACCACTTTTTCAGTATGGATTTGATCGCCCTGTTGGACAACTTAGCTTGTTCACTTGTTTACGGATGATAGGCTATAGAAACTCGGTGTGTGATACCACACCTCTTCATCAAAGCCTCAAAAATCTTATTACAAAAATGGGTTCCTCGATCGCTAATGATAGCTCGAGACATTCCGAACCTGACAAAAATGTTAGACGTAACAAAATCTATAACAGTTTTAGCATCGTCAGATAAAGTAGCATTAGCTTCAATCCATTTCGAAATATAATCCACAGCTAGCAATTTGTAATTCTTACCAAAGGAAGAAGGAAAAGGATCCATAAAGTCTATTCCCCAAAATAAAAAATCTCACATACCAAGGTATTAGTGAGTGACATTTGATTTCTCGATCCCGAGCTACCTGTTCTTTGAGAACGATTGCAAGACTTGCAAAACATGTAAGAGTCATAAAACAACTTTAGCTAAAACAGTCCACATTCAAGAATTTTTCGAGCAGTTCTTTTGCGACCAAAGTGTTCCCCACACACAGATGAATGACAAAAAATTAATATGGAAGGAATTTCATCATCTGTAACAAGTCTTCTAATATTCTGATTAGAACAAAATTTCCAAAGATGAGGTTTAGCCCAAATGTAATATTTAACCTCTCGCTTAATTTTATCTCTTTCAGCTCTAGATAAATCACTAGGTAAAGACTTAGTCATCAAAAAGTTTACTATGTCAACATACCATGGAATTACCCATTGAATAACAAAGATACTTTCATCCAGAAAATTGTCGTGAAGAAAATCAGACGCGGTAGTCGAAGTGATCCTGCTTAGATGATCGGCCACCAAATTTTTAGCTCCTTTCTTGTCGCAAATTTTTAAATCGAATTCTTGAAGAAGTAAAATCCATCGAATCAATCTCGGCTTGGCTTCTTTCTTATTCACCAAATATTTCAAAGCTGCATGGTCTGAATAAATGATCACCTTCGTCCCCAACAGGTATGACCGAAACTTCTCCAATCCAAAGACTACAACTAAAAACTCCTTCTTCGTCATAGAATAATTCTTCTGGGCATCATTAAGTGTCATGGATGCATAATAAATAACATGAGGTACCTTATCCACTTTTTGGTCCAGTACGACACCAATTGCATAATCTAAAGCATCGTACATTAGCTCGAATGGCATGTCCTATTTCGGTGGTTGAATAATCGGAGTTGTAGTGAGTCATTCCTTGAATTCATCAAACACACTTTTTCATGGCTTGTCGAAATCAAACTTCATGTCCTTTTGGAGTAGTCTACACATGGGTTGTGCAATCTTGGAAAAATCCTTGATAAATCGCCGATAAAATCCTGCGTTACCAAGAAAGAACGAACCTCTCGCACAGTCGCAGAGTAAGATAAAGATTGAATAACATCTACCTTAGCCCTATTGACTTCAATTCCCTCAGAAGAGACAGTATGACCCAAAATTATGCCTTGATAAACTATGAAATGACATTTTTAATAATTTAGAACCAAATTTGTTTCAATGCAACGTTTAAGCACTTTTTTAAGGTTGATGATGTATGTTTCAAAAGACTCTCCATAAACTGTGAAATCATCCATAAAATTTTCTCTCCACAAGATTAGAGAAAATACTTACCATACACCTTTGAAATGTTGTTGGTGCATTACACAGCCCAAATGGCATTCTTTGGTAAGCAAAGATGCCGAATGGACATGTGAAGGTTGTTTTCTCTTGGTCTTTAAGTACAACCAAAATCTGGAGGTACCCTGAATAACCATCTAAACAACGATAGTGAGATTTACCTGCAAGTTTTTCAAGCATTTGATCAATAAACGGAAGCGGAAAATGATATTTTCTAGTAATTGAATTAAGCTTCCTATAATCTATACAGACTCTCCAACCATTTTGAACACGAGTTTGTATTAACTCACTATTGCTATTGATTCGAAGCCTTATTTTCTTACTCTTGGAGGTTAAATAAAAAATATAGAATGCAACCTTGAGCCATCTCACTTAATCGGAACCTAACGAATGGATCTAAGCTAACCTATATGTCATGAAATGCAAGCTAAATCAGTAAGGAAAGGGGTTCTGATTTTTGCAATTTTTGATAAAATTAAATTAATTATAGAAAAAATGTAAAAAGTATTTTTGAATTTTTGGGAAAAGAAGTTGAAAAATAAAGATAATAATCAAATGTGAGAGTATCCTCTTGAAAACAAGCCTTGGCTATCATAGCTCGAAATAAATTTTAATGGGAGTGGAATCACTAAGTTTCAAAAGGTAAACCTTAAAGAACTCTTTAAGTCCAATGTCTTAATTAATGAACTCCATTCCTTAAGACCTTGTTAAATGCCCTTAGTGTGTGTAGTGGGTAAATCGACGCATCAAGTTGCTTGGGATCTCAAGGCAACTCAATATCAAACACAACTATGCAAGATAAAAGAGATTCAACAAGATCGCAAATAAACATATATGAAACTTCATATATTTAAGCTCAAAATTCTACATCAATAAATCCCAATAACACAATGAGTATCCAATACTTGATTAAACTCCAATCAAGAATGTTCAATTATAAATTACAAATCCTAAACCTAGGGATTCACAAATCATAGCTAAACATAGATTAAGTCACTCCCCTTTGAAGCCCATTGAACTCAAGCCATTACTACATCTTCAAGAGGAGAGAAGTGCCTAGCCGCGCATAACTCCAAGAGAATTCATAACCGAGAACCCACTGGAAGCATCCATGGTAGCAGTCGACGGTGGAAGGAGGAAAAAATGGTGCGGATGAGAGGAGATGTTCGGATGGTAGAGATAGTGAGTGTCTAATTCCCACTTCAACTGGAACTGCGGCTCCTCTCTCAACTTAACCTAAAATAGGTAGGTTTTTTTACAAAATCGGGTCGATGGGTTGTCAGTTGCATAGTGGGTAAACTTTTAGAAATGGTTCGGGTAACTGAAGGTTTGCCGCAACGAACTTTTCCCGAAAGGTTTTGCTTGGATTTTGGTTTCTTCACCGCGGAGACAGAATTAACTTACGCCGTGGTGAAATTTTCCCGAAAGGTTTCTGCTTGAATTCTTCATACGTCGCTATGACGAAACATCCTTTTCGCCGCGATGAACTTCTTGTTCTCCTGTTGACTTGTTGACTTCTCATTTTCAGCCTTCCCTCCTTAACTCTGCTTCTTCTTGAATCTCCTACAATAAACAATGGTAGTTTGTAGTATCAATTGTTCAAGGGAATTAATTTAGTGCAATTGTGACAATTTTACTCTCAAACTACATAAAGTAAAGGCAAGCACTCAAGAGTCAAATTAAGCATAAAACTTGAAAATAAGAGCCAAGAAGTGCAATAAAAACTATGAAAATGTCACCAATTTATATAAGAAACTTGGGTTCAATAAGCTATTTTCAACCACAGTTACCCCAGTTTTCTTCAGAACTACATGGATCAAACTTGCCCAATTGCTATCCGAAATTGGATAAATAATGCCAGCATCAAGAAGCTTCAAAATTTCTTTCTTCACCATTTCCATCATGGGTGGATTTAGACGACGTTGGGGTTGCCTCACCTCCTTCGCTTCATCTTTCATCAAAATTTGGTGCATACAAATGGTGGGACTAATACCCTTTAAATTAACCACTGTCCAACTGAAAGCTTCCTTGTGCTCCTTTAGCACATGAATCAGTTGACTCTCCTGCAAGATCATAAGTTGATTAGAGATTATAACAGGTAACATGTCTTGCTCACCTAAAAAGATGTACTTCAAATGGCTAGGCAAGCTCTTCAATTCTAAATTTAATGGCTGGACTAACGACGGTAATAGCTTGGAGTTAATCTTGGACATCTCCACATATGACAACTGCTTCATCATTAGTTCGGTGTCCTCCATTTTGCACAATAACGTCTCCATCTTATTATTGGGCAATACCGACTCCTTATTGTCCTTCCACCGTGGTGCTTTTCCCATCTCCAAGATTATCTCAAGTTCATCTTTGTTCCTCAAAATTGAATTTTCCTGCACCTATGTGTCAATAAATCCACAGAAACAATAGGTTGTTCATCATCCAGAATTTTCATGGCATTGTATATATTGAACTTAATTAATTGACTGTCAAATTCCATAGTCAATGACCCATCATGAACATCAATTTTCATTCTAGTGGTTTTCAAAAATAGCCTTCCGAATGAAATCGGGGTTAAAAAAGATTTATCATCGCTACCCATCTGTAAAATATAAAAATCAGCCGGAAAAAGTATATTTCCCACTTAAACTAAAATGTCCTCTTACACACCCTTTGGATAAGCAAATGAGCGATCCGCTAATTGAATCACTACATTAGTTTCTTTAAGAGGTCCCACATTTAAAGATTTATAAACATCATAGGGCATGACATTTATGGACGCACCCAAATCTAACATAGCTTTTTCAATTCGCAAATCACCAATTTGACATGGGATAGTAAACATACCTGGGTCTTGACACTTGGGTGGAAGCTTTTTCTTTTGCAAAATAGCTGAAACATTCTCCCTTAATTGCATTTTCTCATCAAATTTTAATTTCCTCTTTGAAGTACAAAGTTCCTTAAGGAATTTCGAATATCCTGGAATTTGTTTAATCGCATCAAGGAGAGGAATATTTACCTAAACTTTTCTGAAAGTCTCTCATATTTCCTTCTCTTGCTCTTCCTTCTTTGCTTTAGCAAATCAACTCGGAAAAGGAGCGAAACCAACATATTTGCAGAGTAGTTTGCATTAATTCTAGTTGTTCAGGTGCCTTTTGCGTTACTTCTTCTTCTACCTCTCTTCTGGAATTTTTTGAAAGTGGTTCTTGCAATTCCTTACCACTCCGTAATGTAATAGCCTTCGCACTTTGTTTTGGATTTATCTCTAGTTGTGCTAGAAAATTTCCAGAATCTCGTGCTTCCAATCTATTTATGGCATCTGTCATTTGATTCATTTGATTTTCAATATTTTGGATACTTGCTTCAGTATTCCGCTAAAACATCAAAGTGTTAGTGGCCAAAGATTGAACTATATCTTCCAAAAAAGTCTTACCTTCAAAATTGGATGTTGTATTTTGATTTTATTGAGGCATATACAGTTGTCTATACTGCTGGAAATTTGTGGTTGCTTACTACCCTTAAGGATTTCCATAACGCAAATTCGGGTGATTGCACCAACGCAGATTGTAGGTGTTAGAAAATGGGCCATATTTTGGTTCGGTCTAGTAAAACCTCCCACGACATTCACTAGTTTCGCGTTTTCCTCCTGCAAAACCATACATGCATCAGTGGAATTTCCTAACATTGAACATATTCTACATATCTTTGCTTCTTCTTTCATCGTAACTGCAATTTATCGCACTAAAGAAGTAAGGTTATCCAATATTTTCTCCAAAGCGGTCACATTCACTTCATTCACGATTTTTGTTCCATACCTAGTACGTATTCCAAATTATTGAGTATTAGAAGCCATGATTGTGATCAAGTCCCTTGCGGCTGTCGGTGTTTTATCAACTAAGATGTCATCGCTTGCAGCGTTAATCATACTCCTATCCTAAAGCAAAAGACCCTCGTAGAAATATTGAATCAATAGTTGGTCGGTTATTTGGTGGTGTGGATAGCTAGCGTAAAGTTTCTTGAATCTTTCCCAATACTCATAGAGTGTTTCTTCCGTATGTTGTCGAATTCCGCAAATTTCCTTTAGGACGTTGGCTGCTCTTGATGTTGGAAAATATTTCTCAAAGAAAAGTCTCTTTATTTCAGCCCATGTTTGCACGTTCTCTCTGGCTAAATAGTACAACCAATCTTGAGCATCATCTTTGAGGGAAAATGAGAAGGCTCTCAACTTAATCTGCTTTTCCGTCGCATTCGTTGACTTCATTCCTATGTAAACCACGTCAAATTCCTTCAAATGTTTGTACGAATCTTCTCCCAGTAAACCCCTGAAAACAGGTAATAAATGAATCGACCTAGATTTTAATTCAAAAGTATTATTATCACCTAAATTTGGAAAGTTAATGCAGTGAGCTTGTTGAGCGTCTGTAGGAGCGGCTAGTTCGCGAAGGTTGCAATTTGCTACCGTCTATTCCATTTTTTGCATTTGTTGCTACTATTTCGTCTGTTTCTGTAGCCTTTTGGTTGTCTTCTCGATCTTTGAATCAAATAACAGTTGAGTTGATTTGTTTACTCGTGTAACATACATATACCATTGAGAAATTCCACGGCAATGGTGCCAAAATTTGGTACTGTTGTCGTCTGCAATCAAATTAAAAAAGAAACCAACTTTCGTTAATACAAATTAATGTAGTAGTAGAAAGTGGGTATTGTTTCCATGAGAAATTTTAACGGTAAAGAGTTTACGAGTTCAAAACTAAAATAAAGTTAGGGGTGTTGGCTTTAATTTACGAATATTTAGAAAAGAATGAAAAATAAAAAATCAACTAAAGTAATTAGATCTGAAAATTTAATAGACAAACCTTAGTTTCGGGTCATCAATGTTATCATACTAAAATGGATCCTTGATATAAAATTAAGTTCATCAACAAACATTCATTGGGTGATATTTTCTCTTAAGTGTAAATGGATAGAAACATGTATTCTAAGCGTTCTTATTAATCAACAACCTAGATATGATCGTAAGTTTAATTGAGTAAGAGCTTTAAGAACTAAGAAACTAATGAACAAGATAACACATGTACGACATGCATTTAATTGAGATGAGTATCTTCTTATACTTTCCCACTCTCATGTAATGAAGGTAATCCTAATTGCCACTTGTGATTAACAAAACTGAATGTCATATTTCATTAATCTAGCTATTAAATGAATCAATTCCTAGTTGTGCACCTAGAAATCAACCAATTCAAGTAGAAAAAGTAATTCGAAAGACACCCAATGTTCATCAACAAAATAAACTTTATTGGAACATCTCACATATAATAGATGATAACATGGTTCCCCTCAACCAAGAAAAGGAATTTAGCTACTCATAACAAAAGTGAAAATGAAAGAAATAACAAAGCATAAAGTCTCCATCCCTAGTCTTTTCCTAGAAAATCTGAAAATCCTTAGAAAAATAATGCAGAAACATAAACTAAACTGATGTAAAATCTGCAGAAATTCTAAAACTATTCTAACACTAAAGGCTGCCGTGAATCGTAGCAATTCCCTTTCTTTCATGCTTTTCGATCCCTTCCTTTTTCTATGATCTTTAGCAAATCACACCTCCCACGTGTTCAGGTTTCAAATCTCCAGCAATATGATCTTCCAAGATTATGAAAATCTCAAGTGAATCAGATTTGAATTTGAAAATAGATTCTGCAAATGGTTTCCATCCTTGCACGTGCCCACGCTTAGTAAATGAATTTTATGCCAGTCTGGAATTTCGACTTATCTTTAATTTTCCTTGCCTCTTTTTGATTCAATTTCATCTCCCAAATGTTGAAAATCATTTGAAAACAATTAAGAAGTAAATCCATCAATTTTGAATAATAATTTCAATACATGAGAGAGATTTATATACCAAATAAGTGCAAAATGACAACTTAACAAGGTACCTGATATTGAAAAGGTCAATATAATGGCTATGTACTTGGATTGAGATGTCAAGCTTTGGTGGAGAATGAGAACCTCTACTGAAATCAATGTGGGTAGAACTCCCATCGACACATGGGAGAAGATGAAGGGAGTTAAAGGGTCAATTCTTTTGAATGAACACTTTTTGGCTTGTGAGGGATGCCTTGAAGAAGTTGAAGCAGGATAGATCAGTAAGAGAGTATGTTAAAAAGTTTAGCTATCTAATGTTGGATATTGATAATATGACAGATCAAGAAAAACTCTTTAACTTTTTGTCTAGGTTATAACCATGAATGCAAATGGAGATTCAGAGCCAAAATGTGAAAGATATGGTTAGCTCAATCGCAACTGTTGATATGTAGGTAAATTTTTTAGTGACAAAGGAAACTAAAATAAACTATTCTACTTCTTCCAAGGGCAAAGGCTTAGCCTAAAAGAAGAAGAGTGAGGGAAAAAAAGAAGAAAGAATCCAAGAAGGGAGATTTCAAAAGAAAAGGTAAGCAAAATGATGACTTCAAGAGTGAGAGATGTCCTCCAAAAAGGGAAACTTACTTATTACCTATCTAGAGATCCATATTTTACAAGAGAATGTCTAAGGAAGGAAAAGTTAAAAGAATGTCTAAGGAAGGAAAAGCTAAACACCCTGATCACTGAGGAAGAGGAAGAAGATTCAAAAGTGGCAAAAAATTTGGACGCTTTGTTGAATACGATTAAAAGCAAATCCAATCCTTTTGATAAGTTGATGTATATGGGAATACAAGTCAATCGTGTAAAAAGAGGGTGCAACACACTTTTTCATGACATAAAAGACAATACACAAGTTGGGACATAAGGTGTCAAAAACCTTGAAAAAGATGAAGACCCTTAGGAGTAAGGCACAGACAGTGGTAGGAGCTAATTATAATTTCCTGTGAGCATAGTGAGTTAGCATGCCAGGTTCAACCGCATGGCATACTACTTGAAGATTTCAAGTTGGTACTAGGGATCGACTTCCTAAAGGAAACGAAGACGATGTTGCATCCAAGTTTGGAAGATATGATGGTCATATATGAATAAAATTTCTTTTATGTTGACCGTTGTTTATTCAGTAGGGGAGCGACAAATCATATAATAACTATATCATATATGTCATCCATTAACATCAAAAAAAGGGTTGAAGAATATTGGACCCTGTTTTCGGAGCCCAACATCCGGAATCATAAACCTTGAGCTTGCGTACTACCTTGAAGGGTTATTTCAATGACCCCTCATTAGAAGGACAAGAAAAAATGCATTAGGAAACTATGTCTTTAAGATTCACTTCGTTTGGCGGTCGGATGATGAAGTTATGGCCAAAAGAATTAAGCATTTACATCCTTAATAATATTGTACTTGTCTTGGGCCAATTTATATTACTATCATTAGGGGTATCAGAGGACGGTTTGAAAGAGGACTTCGAGATCTACAACTTTGGAGAAAACCTCAAAGATGGATTTTATCATTTGAAGGGCAAAAATGGAGCAGATGATAGCAAGAAGCAAATGAATGCGAGAAGCAGACGAATGCAAGAAGCAGACAAATGCAAGAAGCAGATGAATCAAGAAGCAGATGAATGCAAGAAGTAGACGAATCAAGAAGTAGATGAATGCAAGAAGCAAATGAATGCAAGAAGCAAACGAATGCAAGAAGTAGACGAATCAAAGTCAACTTAAGACGATACAATTCTTAAGACGAAGCAGAGTCATCTTAAGACGAAGCAAAGTCAACTTAAGACGTTATGACGTCATCATAAACGATACATCCTTATAGACGATATGACGTCATCACAGAAAATGTGACATCATCACAAATGATACGTCCTTAAAGATGATATGACGTCATCACAAACGATGTGACATCATTATAGATGATACGTCCTTATAGATGATACATTCTTACAGACGATATGACATCATCATAGACGATACATCTTTACAGACGATATGGCGTCATCACAGACGATGTGACGTCATCACGGACGATACGTCCTTACAGACGATACATTTTTATAGACGATGTGACGTCATCACAGATGATGTGATGTCATCATAGACGATACGTCCTTATAGATGGTACATCCTTACAGACGATATGACGTCATCACAGACGATACATCCTTACATACTCCTAAGTATATGCCCTTCTAAGGACCATAACTTTCAACTCCAATGTCCAAAAATTACAAAATTTTTATCGTTGAAAAGCTAAGAGGATAAGTGTAACGCCCCGATCCGCTGCGACCCGCTCCCGATATCGTAGTGATATCCGAGCTCGAGCCCGCGGAAGCGGCACGCCACCAGTCGTTTC
>JANITX010000211.1:21691388-21705750 GCA_027564395.1 Erythroxylum ulei
GTGCAAAAATCCTAATTTCTCATAAAATTTCACAATTTACAATTCTAGCCCTAACATGGGTAACGGGATGCTACATTTAGTGCTTCTTTAATGTCTTGTAGCTGAACGCCTTAATAGTTACATTTTAGGTTGGGCACTCAAATTGATGGATTATACAGTTTTCTTCTCAATTGCTCCTTCCAAATATGGTTTCACTCGATATCCATTCACCTTAAAGGTTTCCTTCATTCTTGAATTTTCCAGTTCCACAGCTCCATATGGAAACACCCTTAGTACTTCGAATGGCCCATTCCACCTTGATTTCAATTTTCCTATAAACAAACCCAACCAAGAATTATAAAAAAGAACTTTCATGCTAGGTTTGAGAGACTTACCTACAAGACCTTTATCATGAAGGCATTTTGTTCTTTCCTTGTAGATTTTGGAATTCTTATAAGCCTCACTCTAGAGCTTATCTAATTCTGAAATTTGAAGTAAACACTTCCCTCCTCCATCGTCCAGATTTATGTTCACTGTCTTGATTGCCCGTAGTGCCTTATGCTCAATCTCTACAGGAAAATGACAAGACTTCCAAAAAATAAGCCCATAAGGTCTCATACCTAAGATGGTTTTGTAAGTCGTGCGATATGCCGATAATGCATCATTTAACGTTATTAATCGATCCTTTCTTGATAGGCACACAATCTTCTTTAGAATGCCCTTAATTTTCTTGTTACTTGTTACTTGTTTTCACTTGTCTAGAGGTTTGTGGATGGTATGGAGTCTCCACCTTGTGAGTGATTGTATATTTCCTTATAAGCTTTTCCTTTTCAAAGAGCTTATTACATAAATGACTTCCTCCATTGCTTATGATTGCTCACGAAATCCCGAACCTGCTAAAAATATTTTCCTTTACAAATTTAACAATATTAGCATCATTAGTTTGAGTAGGTATTGCTTATACCCATTTAGACAAGTAATCAACTGCAACAAGTATATATTCAAATTCACAAGATTAGGAAACAGGCCCATAAAATCAATACCCCAAATATTAAATAATTCAACAGTTAGTTAGTTAATTAGGGGCATTTCATTTCTTCTACTTATATTTCTAGTTTGTCGACATTTATCACATTTTAGGCATAAGAAACGGGCATCATTAAACAAAGTGGGCCAATACAAACCGCTTTGAAGAATCTTAGAAGCAGTTTTTCACCCTCCAAAATGGCCTCCATAGTGGAGTCCATGACAAAAGGTCAGGACACTTACTTGCTCATCCTTTGGAATTCACCTTTGAATGATTTTGTCCTTGCAAATCTGGTAAAGGTATGGATCATCCCAAAAATAGTACTTGTTTAGGTGAAGGAATATTTTCCTTTCCTGAAAAGTCATGTTAGATTTTAAAATACAACAAGCAAGATAATTCACATAGTTAGCATACCAAGGCACTTTACTAACAACAAATAACTACTCTTCAGAAAAGTTCTCAGCTATTGCATACTTCTTTTGTTGTGCAAGAGTTTCCAAGTTAGGATCTATGCTAGACAAATGATCCGTAACAACATTATCACTCCCTTTCTTATCTTTTATTTCCACATCAAACTCTCGTAATGACAAGATCCACCTAATTAACCATGGTTTTGCATCTGTTTTGGTCAAAAGATATTTAATACTTGCACGATCATTATAACCCTAATAAGTAAGATCTCAAATTTTCCAATGTAAAAATCACTATTAACAATTCATTTTTAGTGGTTGTGTAATTTAATTGTGCATCACTCAAAGTTAAGCTAGCATAACAAATTACATGAAAAGATTTCTCAACTTTTTGGCCCCAAACAGCCCCCACAACAAAATTAGAAGCATCACATCTAATTTCAAAAGGCAAAGACCAATCAGGAGCCAAACAATCGGTGCAGAGATCAATTTTTCTTTGAGAATGTTAAAGGCATTAAGGCATTCCTTACTAAAATCAAACAGACATCTTTTGCTAATAGTTGGCACAAAGGATGACTTATCTTAGAAAAATATTTGATAAACCTCATATAAAATCCATCATGTCTTAGAAAACTTCTAATAACCTTGACAGAAGTGGGTGGTGAAAGTTTTTCTATAACTTCAATTTTAGCCTTATCAACCTCAATTCCCTTTTGTGACACAACATAACTTAGGACTGCCCCTTTTTTAACCATAAAATGACTCTTTTCCTAACTTAAAGTCAAGTTGCATTCAATATATCTTTCAAGCACTCTAGTCAATTTATTCAGACAATCATCAAAAGAAGAATCAAAGATTAAGAAATCATCCATAAATATCTTGATAAAGTCCTTGATCATGTATGAGAAAATGAAAACTTGCACCAATGTTACAGATGCATTACACAGCCCGAATGGCATCCTCCTTAAAGCAGAAGTCCCAATTGGAAAAGTGAATGTCATTTTTGCTTCATCCTTATGAGTAATCGATATCTGATAATAACTTGAAAGACCATCAAGAAAACATTAAAACTCATATCCAGAAAGTTTATCCAACATTTGATCAATAAAAGGGAGAGAAAAATGGTCCTTATTAGTATCTGCATTCAGTTTCCTGTAATCAATACACATTTTCCATCCAGTGGTAGTACAAGTAGGCACTACCTCATTTTTATCATTTCAAATAACAGTAATGTCGAATTTTTTCCAAACTACATGCACTGGGCTCTCCCACTTACTAACTGCAATTGGATAAATCACTCCCTGATCAAGTAGTTTAAAAAATTCCTTCTTCAGTACCTCCCACATATTATGATTGAGTCTTCTTTGGGTTTCTCTCATTGTTTTAGCCCCCTCTGCTATTATAATTCTATGTATGCACATAGAGGGACTAATTCCCTTAATGTCACTCAAATTCCATCCTATGGCCTTTTTCAATCTTTTCATCTCACTCAAGGTTCTTTTTTCTTGGTCAGCATCCAAAGTAGATGCAAGAATGTCCAGATATACTTCACCTTCACCTAAGAACACATGCTTAAAATTCTCATGTAACTCTTTCAGCTTTACTTATGGTGGGGTTGCATTCTTCTCTTCATTAGAAGTTGTCTCTAAGAATTCGCCAAACTCTCCCTCAGCGGCATCATCTAACATTTGGCAGTACTCATCAATCTCTTTAACAAAGTCTAACTCCCTTCCTTTTTCTTCCTGTAAGGTAAAATCAAAATCTGTAGCATTAATTTGATCAACAAGAGAACATTTTTTGTAAACAACAATAGTAGGAATAGGTTTAACATTGAAGATTGAAAATACCACTGTTTCTCTTAAGACAGTCATGGTTAAGTTCCCATTCTTCGCATCAATCAAAGTGTGGTGGTGGCCTTAAAATGCCGTCCTAGGAGTATGGTGTGTTCCTTTTCTTGCTCTTTTATTTCCCATGTCTAAAACAACAAAGTCTACGGGGATAATCAATCCTCCAACCTTCACTAACACAACTTCCATTATTCCTTTCGTATAATGGATTCAACTATCAACTAATTGCAAACACACATTGGTAGGTCTTAACTATACTAGATCCAATTTCATATAAATAGAAAGAGGCATAAGGTTTATACTTGCTCTAAGGTCAAGCATACCCTTAACCTCATCATTGTTACCCATTGATACTTTCACGATGAAACTCCTTGGATCTTTCAATTTGGGGGGTAACTACTACTGAAGGACTACACTTGCTACTTCTGAAACTATCACCTTCTCATGTGGCACAAACTTCTATTTTTTGGTGCTTAGTTCCTTGAAGAACTTCACATAAGCTAGAATGTTCATGATCACATCTAACAATGATAGATTAATATTAACTTTAAAAAGTATGTTATAGAGATAAAAAAATTGCTCATCTTGTTTTGAGTCCTTAAGGAAACTTGGATATGGAGCTGGTGGTCTATAACGATCGGTTGTCTTATGCAGTCTTGGTCCTTCATTGCCTTTGGTTACATGCCTAAGTTTTTTTACCTTCCTGAATGTGACTTAAAGAGTCGTTCCCATTACTTTCCTCATCCTTGCTCTTGATGAGGCTCTCCTCTTCTTTATTACCTATATAAGACATATTAGAAGGAATCTCAACATGATTATCAATTACCTTAACACTTATTAGAATCGTAATGACCTTGGCTTATTTAGGTTGACTGGGCAACTTTCTTTTTGATTGTTTTGCATTTGAGTTATGAGTTGCCCCACTTGAGTCTCAACCTCTTCACAAAAGCTTCCAATGAATGAAATCTCTTGTTCATTTCTTGATTTTGGGTTGTCGCTTGAATGAATACATTCAAACTTTCCTCCAAAGAAGGTTTTCTTGACATATTCTAATTTGAGCATTGCCCTTGGAACTGATTCTGCCTTTAAAAATTTTGATATTGTGGATGGGGCTACACTGGTGGATTGCTGGCCTTCTAAGAGAAATTGGGGTGGTTTCTCCAACTAGGGTTGTAGGTATTTGAATATGGATCATTTCGCACCCTTAGTTGAAAACCATTAAGTGAGTTTTCTTGTTCTTCCTCACCTGCAAAAGATTCAAAAGAATACGAACAAACATTAGCTCCATGACCAAAAGTTCTACATATACCACATGCCTCATGATTCAGAGAATCTTGGGATTGTCTTATGGTTAGCATTTTCATATGCTTTGTTAGCTTAGCCAATTGTATAGCCATTTCTTGGTTCGAGTTCATCTCATGAACTACAATTCTTCTCCTCCTTACACTCTTTTGTTGAGAATTGGCCCCCATCATTTCAAAAATTTCATATGTCTCTTCGGTTGTCTTCTCTCCCATAACTCCTCCTACTACATTGTCCATTGTGTACTGACACTGTTATGTTAATCCATCATAGAAGAATTGGTTCTGCATGTGAAGTGAAAAATGATGGTGTGGACATTTTTGTTAGCAAAATTTTGAAGCGTTCCCATGCCTTATGGAATGGCTCTCCCTCCATCTGAGTGAAGGTAATTATTTTTGTCTGCAACTCAGAGGTCTTTTGATGGGAATAGAATTTTCCCATGAATTTGTTATACAACTCCTCCCTTGTGGTTAATGAATCGAATGGAAGGGTCATTAATCATACCATGGCCTGATCTTTCAATATATATAGGGAGCATCTCATTTTGAGTTGATCTTCATTCAAGCCATCCAAAGGAAATGTCTGGAGAGTTGTATAGAACTCTTGAATGAAGTTTAAAGGGTCTTCATTGGGAACCCTATAGAAAGATGGTAGCATATTGTAGTGGATGCTCTTCAATTCATAGTTTCTAGTAGCCTCTTCCAAACGTATGCATGAAGTGGCAGTACCAATTACTGGTCTTGCATACTCCTTCATTATTTGCTACATTTCACCTATCTCTTGATTTTCAAGCTTTGGTTCCTTAAGATTGTCTTCAAAGTCCTTTTGAGGTCCTCTTATCCGATGCATGTTATCAATAAAAGGGGCGAGTTCACTTTCTCGAGATCTCCTTCGTCGCATAAAAAAAATAAAGACAACATTAAATTAGTAACAAAAACTGGTAAAACAATTCAATGAAATATCACGACAAAAATGTATGCTTGAATAGACAAAACAGTCGATAAAATAATCAAAATTAAATTAAGTGTAAACATTAAACTCCTTCCTAGCAACGATGCTAAAACTTTTTATGTCAAAATAAGTTCTAAAAAATACCTAGGCTATCCTATTCGCAAGTATACGAGGTAGTTTTAGTTGATTACCCAGGGTCGTCTCTCAAGGAGGTGAAATTGATTCACTCAAATTAATTTTGGATCAAAAATAAAAATAAATGCAATCCTAAACATTCTACCCTGATTTGCTGACTAAAGGCTTTAAAAAAATTACGCAATTAGACTAAAATGTAAACTAATTTAACTGGAAGCAAAATGATTTGATCAATCGGTGTGGAATACTTTCGATAAATTAACTTCACTAATTTAATTTCCTATGCACGACTAAGGGGAATTGTTGAGCAAGTTTTACAATTTATAAAACCCTTAATAATCCACAAGCGCACGGGTCTTACTTTGTAGTATTGAATGGTCGATCCCATGAGAAGGGTACTAGCCTAATCCTAAGTAGTCTAAGTCTCTGAGAAAAGAATAAAAAAGAAATAAAAACTGCACAAGTGAACACGAAAAGTAAATACGGGAAATTAATTCAAGAATTGTAAAGTGAAAATTTCAACAAAATATAATTAAACTGAGCAGCCACACAGGTCACGATGAAAATATGTCAAGAGAGTTAATCATGTTATGAGAGAGGGGATTTTACCTATCAATACCAAGGTTTTGAAACCCGGGCCGAACATCAAACTGGAAGCCGTACTGGTCACCAGTTCGATCGATTCGACCACCGATCGAATCGGTGTGATGTCATAATTACGCAATAATTATATTTAATTATATATAATATTAGTAATATAAAAAAATAGAAAAATATACCAAATAATAAAAATAAATATAAATAAATTTGAAATAATAAAAAAACGCATCAATGTTTTAGAAAGAAAAAAAGAAAAATAAAAAAATAAAAAATTCATTAAACCAGTGGCTAACCGGTTCGATCAGTCCCGGTTTAACCGGTTCGCACTGGTTCAATTGGGGACTGGTTTTTAGGGGTCACCCGGACTGGATAGCCTACTAGTCACCGATCAAACCGGCCGGTCTGGTTCGGGTTTCAAAACCATGAGCAATACTAATCTAGCCATTTATGTGTTTTCGGGATGTCGATTCAAGATGATCGTAGGGTTGATTACTCTTTCTCAAGTCATAACCATTAAACCCTAAATTGTAAACTCTAATTGAATTATGGAACTTGCAATCTCTCAATTCACAAATTACCTACAATTCTAATTAGTTTTAAAGCTCTCTAATAAACAATCTAATCTCGCACGGGATCTCTCTCCATGAAATTACCAACTAGATTGATTAAGTGGTCAATTAGATCGCCTAAATATCATTAATCTAATCTAATCATTTTTATCCAGCTCACCCTCTTAGTTTGTTACTGAAACATGCAAATACATTAATCAATCACAACACCCAAACTAAAAAACAAAAAATAACTAAATTAACATTAACTCAAAGTAAAATCCTAAAGGAAAGTTTAGAACATTATTAACAACCTGAAATCCATTTCCATACAATCCATCTCAACTTTATACATTTAAATGAAAAAGGAAATGAAGAGAAATGGAACATTGGACAAATTAGGAAGGTAGCAGCGTCAGTATACCACTTGATCTGGGGAGTAGTGGTGTTGGGATCAACTTCTTCTTCCTCTTTTTCTTCTCTCTCTTCTTTTTCTCTCTCTTTAAGGTTTCCAAAAGTGGCTAAATGTAAAGTTCTCTTCTTTCTTCTCTTGTTGTTCTTTAAATAGTCTCTTATGTTTTAGGTAACCCTAGGGCTTTCCTGGGGTTCGAAAGGTCCAAAAAGTCCCTCGAAACATGAAGTTTATAATTGTTTGTGCGTCTGCTCAACAGGGGCCACAATAGTGGCTCACATCTGAGCCTTCTGTCAAGATCGTCGTATGCAGACCATGATCGTGGGCCATTCCTGGAGCTTCTGTCACGTTGTTTCGACCCAAATGTCTTCTAAAACTCCTCTGTTCTTCGATATTGACCCTGAAACACTAGCAAACACATCAAGGTACCTCAAAAATATAATTTTTAATCTCAAAATCTTGTACTAACCCTTAAAACAAAAATAATTAACAAACTAACACAATTCGAACCTAAACACATACTAAATGATTAACTTAACGACTAAACACATATCAAACTTTGTCCTAAAACACAATGCAATTTAGACTTATCAGGAATTAATTAGATAATTGTCTTACTAAAATTACATATTGAGTTTTGAAATCAATTCAAATAATAAACTAAATCTAACTTTCGTATTCGACAATTTTATCATCCAAATCAATCATGTAAACCCATCTAATAATTACCCAATTAAGTTAATATATTTCTAATTTTTAACCCATTCATCTATGGTTTCTCATTTTAATATTAAACTTCTTCTCTCAATCTTTTGTTTAATACCTAAATGATGCAAAGGTTGGCCACAATATTGCATCAAATAAGCTTAGAAACTATAGCAAATAATAAGACAACAAAATAGTCCGTTCATTATGTATAATCGACTAAATTAGCTACATTAATTCTCAAGAACAAGTAATCAGTCCATCAAGGAATAAACAAGGTTCATTTTCTTCATATACTTCAATCCCATCTTTATCAGTAACAGGGAAGTATTCAAGCAATAAATATAGTGAATAACCAAAATGAACTATCAAAGAGCTAATAGAGTAATAATTTCAACAAAGGAGTTCCAAAAGACATCAGAGATAAAAGAGAGATATCAAACATTTGGGTAGTCAGATGAGGATGTTAGCGATTACCTAGCTTTACCTCTCGCCCTCTGCCTCTGGTTGATTCTTACCCCGACAATCAAGTGCTTACACCAGCTTTCACCTCTACCTTCTCTCTATCTGCTGTTGTTTCTCTTCTTCATCTCCACCTATTGGTCTTCTGTTCTTTTTACCTCTTTGATGTCTCTTTTCTTTGTCTTTTTCTCTCTGCGTGTGTCTGCCTCCAACCTCTCTTAATCTTTCTATTTGTAGTCTGAGTCTAGGTTTAGGTTTTTACGCCATAAAAACCTTGCATCAGATAACACGTAATATTAATCCATTTAACGAAATTTTTGTCACACCCGTGACGTGGGATTCATGAGTGTGGGTTCACGGGTATGACTCCCCTTATCACATTTGTGACACTGTCATGATTGTGGCTCCATTAAAATGTATGCATTAATTAATTAATGTTACACTATGCATAATTCATAGCCAGCATTCATTCTTTTATACATAATTTTTCTTATTTTCATGCAAAATTCACAAGACACTCCATTCAACATTCATGCCATTTTTACTCAATTCATTTCAAATTTGGATTAAAACATAAGAATTTGTAACCAAAATAAAGATATGAAGGCAACTAAAATCAATAGAAATTAGACATAATAATAGTCAATCTGTCAAATAGTGTGCATAGTTCTTCTTTATTGATTAGTAGACTTTGAGGAGTCTAGTTGTCAAACCATAGCCAAGATTCTTTCCCATTACCAATTTGAATTTTGATAAGAGGATAAATAATGTGTCTTTGTTTCAGAATTTAAATGAATGGATATAAATGCTCCTATTTCTCACATTACTGCTAGAAATTACTATCTTTCAAGTCATATTTATTTATCCATTTGCTCGAAAGAGGCTCTTTATCTTTAAAAAGTCTCCGCATCCTCTTATGTACTATTTTGATTTAAATTAGCTGGATTGAAACAAGTCCTAGCCCTCCTTGTTTTCTCCAGCAAAAGTGACCCCATTTCATCTTGGCACCTTTAGAGACCTTAGCTTTCCTAGACTAAAGGAAGTTCTTCATACATCTTTCGATTTCTTTATTGATCTTCTTAGGAATAATAAGATGTAATATCCAATGATTGTGTAGGTTGTTTGAAACTGATAGAATGAGCTGGAGTCTCCCAGCTTGTGAAAGGGATCTATTATGCCAAACATTTATTTTGTTTTTAAACCTTTCCAATAGCTATAGACAATCCTGAAACTTCAACTTCCTAGAAGATATAGGCACCCCCAGATATCTGAAGGGGAGATTTTGAATGCTTAAGCCAAATATATTATGAAGGTTATAAGAATTAGAGACATCACTAGAAAATTATATCTTGCCTTTTAAAGTATTAACTTTCAAACCAAAAACTTTGTAGAATTCCATAAGAGATTTGTGCAAGATTGATATGGATTTCTAATCTATAGAATAAAACATCATTAAGTCATCTGCAAAATTAAGGTGAGAGGGTTGTAATACCTTTCATTTATAGTGAAAGGTGAAGTCTGGATTTCCAACTATGTTTAACACAATAATTCTGTTGATAATTTCCAATGAGATTGAAAACAATTAAAGGGACAAAGGATCCCCTTACCTTATCCCATTTAATCCTTTGAAAAGTTTGGAGGCAGAGCCATTAATGAGTACAATGTAAGAAGGAGTTGAGATACACTCACTAATCCATGAGATAAACTTTGAAGGAAGACTAAACCACTCTAGAATGTTAAGAATGACGCTCTAATTGATGTCATCAAATGCCTTTAATTACATAGAATTTGATAGATTTTTTAGTATTGTAATCCTTCATCAACTTTTTAACCAACATAATATTATTAGAGATGGATCTGCTATGGATAAATGCACCTCTTTTTACTTGAGAGGTTCCTTGAGTCTGTTGGGTAGCAATTTCACAATCACCTTGTATGTTATGATGCAACAAGAAACAAGTCTGAAGTCATTTAGAGGATGGAAGTAGTAAGCCATAATCTACAGATTTACCTTTGTGTTGCTTATAAAACATAAGTCTTCCTATAGCTTAGTTCTTTGAAATTCAAAATTGGAAGCATAAATGATGGACACCTTGAATAAAATTTTTGAATTTTCAAGCTTACATAGCAAATGAACATATTGATCTGAGCCACTCTTTAGTGATATATTAACTTTCTCCATGTTATATGCAAATAAAATTCTTAAAAAATTAGTATTTAGGTTTCAAATCCCTTAAACCCTTAACAAATTGGTATTTTATTATACAATTGTTTTATTAATTTATTAAACTATGGAGATTCATATGGTATGCTAATAGCTGATCGTTAGTCTATTAATAACTAATCTTAAGGTTTTTAACCGAATTACTCAACTTAAAGTTTATAGGATTGCTCAACTGATTAGTGAATCCATATATTAGGTTTAACTATAATCCAGAAGATTTATGTCATCCTATCTCTAGGGTTGCAATCAACTCCTTCCTATTACAGTAGATCTATTTATTAATAGGATTTCTCAATCTCTATGTATGAAATCATATTATGATTTATCATTCTTGGGTCTATTAGAACATAAACACATTATCAGATCATAATATAACAATCAAACCAATTGCATTAACAAAAGAATCAAATCATATCAAAGTATTAACATAGGATTCATCAAACCTAAATATTGGCAAGATGTTTAGTTACAAATTATCGAACCCGAAATCAAACATACACTGAAAGAAAAACGAATTTAAAACAATGGGTTCATAATTGTAAATTTCTTTTATTGTCTTTTATGAATATTCTTGTGATGTAGACGTTTGATCTTGTATTCTGATGAATCTTTCAATGAATTCCTTGTGTTTTTTTGCTTCTTTAGATCAAAATTACCCCTTAAGAATGATCTCAACATCTTTAATCACCTATTGAGGTTTGGTCTTCTTGTTTACCTTTATTCACATTCTTTTATATTGAATTTTAGGGTGTTGGCTGATGCACGGTTTGATACACAATGGTGCATCAAACCATACATTTCCAAATTCTCCAAAAATTGTGAATCTACACTACTTGGGAGACGTGCACAGGTAGATGCATAGTCGTGCATCCCTCTTGTATTTCGAATCTTCATTTTATATTATGTTTTCATTTGAATTATTCTCCCTTAGGTTTATGAAGGCAATTACACTTTGTATACACACTTAAAGCAAATTAAGCACCAAATAGACAACGAAAGCATAAAATATCAAGAAAAATACATCAAATATGGGTGTAAAAATATAGCCAAATATGCATATATTAAATATCCCCACACTTAATATTTTGTCGGTCTTCAAGCAAACCATAATCAAAATTATCAATCTTATAACATAAACCCATCATCGATCTCAATTTGTCCATTTATACTCTAAATCATCATATCCTATTAAATCAAATTATCCTAAAATTAACTTCCTAAGTTAATATTAAAAATAATCATATCAGTAATCACTTTGAAACTAAAAACATAAACCTTTACACCCTCACTAGGATTTCACTCAATAGACTCAAGTGTTTGGGGTAAAAAGAATCAAACTCTCAATCAATGCATAGTAAAATTCTTACCATAGGCTTGCAATCTAATCACATCTTCATCACTTATGTATAAACTAGAAACACAATTAAAAAGGTCTTGTAAGGCTGTAATGGGGCTTAGGTAAGGTATGACTGAGTTAATAAAAAGTGTTAAATTGAAGGAAATTTACTACACATTATATTTCAAGACTTGTTTACAAATATAGATAGGTCCTTTCATTGTAAATCCATTGGTACTATATATTCAATCTTTTTTATTTATTTTTATGCTTTTTTTATGAACACAATAATTCAAGCATTCAGCACTACAATTAAAGAAATAACAGACCTTTCAAGAATTTTAAGTCTTAAACAAGTAAATAATGTAAATAACCTGCAAGGTTTAAAACAAGAAAAAGGTCTTCAAAGAAAAATAGGATAAGGGTTAATATGTGGGTTTAATCAATGAAAAAGGTTAAGGCTTAACTTGGTTATTCCTAAAGGAAAATTTAAGGGTGTGGTATTTTTCAAGGAAATAAGTTTAAACAAGTTGTTGAATCTAAATGCCTTCATCATGATAATGCTTCTAATTTAGCAAATATGGTATCAATGTGTATAATGAAAGCAAGTTCTAGAATTGTTCTACTACACGTGATAACTCATGTGAAGGAATAACAAGATCTTTAAAAATTTTGAAAAAATTTCTCTTCGGGTCAAAAGCTCACGAAAAAGATAGGTATTATGTGTGAATAATTTGCAATATTATTCAACTTGAATATTTCAATGAATACTAAAAATATAAATTACAAAAGCAATTTTATTCTAGCTCTCATCCTTTTGCATACCATTTCAAATTAATATTCAACAATAAAACACAGTATTTATGGAAAGATTTCAACCAATTTAAGATATCAGTTAATAAAATTCAATAATCAAGATTATAATACACTTAAATAAGTCGCTAGAATTCATTAAACCATTCCCCACACTTAAAGGTGTACATTGTCCCCATTGTACACCAGATAAGCATTTAGAGTAAGTAAGAAGATTTAGTGGTACTTTCGTGACTATGACAATTTTGTTCTGGGTTTAGTGGTACTTTCTTGACCATGACAATTTTGTTCTAATTTTGATCCATCCAATATGCAACTTACATCCTTGCAAAATATAAAGATAAAGTGATAAAAAGATAAAAATAAAAATAAGGAAGTTAAAACGAAATATGAAAATAAAATGGAATAAAATTTGAAATTAAACCTATCTTAACTCATGAGTTGCCTCCCATGCAACGCTTTTTTAACGTCGTTAGCTCGATGTAACTTGCAAGTTTACCCTCATCCTAGGTCTATAATAAGTGGCTTGATTCCACCTGTTTCTTAGCATGGGGGGTTTGTAGCCTATAAGTAAGCCACCTGTTGCAGAATAATAATAAGGACATAATTGATTAATTTAGTAAAACCAATTAATTACAGTAATGCCCTTTTTAATGACAAACTATTAATAAAATAAAGAATAACAAAACTTCCTGAATCATTAGCTAACTCGAAAAATTTGTCTTTGAGGAAGTGGGAACCATTTGTCGTTAATGTTACTGCCAATGCCTCATTAGTTGTTCCCTTACTTGGCTCCTCCGCTAGTTCTTCTTTATGTACCTTTTTCCACGCCCCTTTTTCTTCGCAGACAAATATTTTTAGCTGATCTTCTTCAATTATCTTCTACCGCTCTCTACTTTCCCTTCTTGGTTGGAGACTTCTTCTTCTTCTTCATGAAGCTTTTCTTAGAATGTCACTCCATTTAAGAAGCCAACCTTTATCTTTTCTTCCCTCTCGAATTCACATCAGTTAGCTTTCATTTCAGCAAGGAGTTCAATTAATTTATCTGTAATACTTGCTTCTTCTTCCTCTTCTTCGTCTACTTTGTCTTCTTATGAAAGCTCGTTTCCATTCCTAAGGGTGATTGCCATTCTATATTCTTCAACATCAGTTTCAGTAAAACTGGATAAACTCCTTTACATCTCATCAGATAGTATCTCCGCAAGTTAGTCCATCTGATTCACCAAATTTTACATACAAGCCTCTATTTCTTGATGTTCTATAATTGATTCTTGAATGAAATCACCCTTCATATCTTCCAGAGTTGGCTAGTTAATTTGAGGTGCTTGCTATAATAGATATTCTGCTGGAGTGTAATCGTTCCATCTATAGGCGTAAGAGTTGCTCCATTCTGAATCATAGCTATTCCCATGTAGTGCACCTTGAGGTTGATTGTGCAGGTTTGGTTGCTTCCACATATATGTAACATCCCATCACCGATGGAAAGGGTAAAATAGTAATTTGGGACGGGTTATGAGTGTGTAAATTAGTCTCGGCATGTTCATGCATAATATGGCCCCCATATATACCTAAATTGTAATTTTTGTATATGCACATGAGTGTACATGCATT
>JANITX010000211.1:21825390-21835862 GCA_027564395.1 Erythroxylum ulei
CACGGGCAAGGCCTTTCTACAGTTTCCTCAAATCCTGAGCTTCCTTAACGGGTCAGGAACCTTATGCTCGAGAATCCTCTTCTTGAATAACTACAGGAGACCTCACCTTTATATAGCTTCCATATCGGGCTTCCCCATCACAAGGCCGATATGGACCCGGTCCACACTAATCGGGACCCATTTTTTACCCGGACTTCGACCCATTGATTTAGATCATTTATTGGACCACTTAATTATCTTTATCTGGATCAAATGACGTAACTTAACCGGTAATTTATTTAAAACCAAAATTGCAATTAATATTAGTTCGACTTTATGAGACATTGATAAAATTACCCTAAGGACAAAAATGTCTAAGATGAAAATTGGTTGGAAATTTTATGTGGTTACTACTGGTTCATACTTCGGACTAAGTGACGATTTTCCTTTCAGGTGACTCTGCAGTGGACTACTACACCAAAGACTCAACTCAAAATTGCTTTACGATGTCACATACAGCATCTTGCACTGACCTCACACGCTTCATTTTGGCTCTACTCATATTACAAGAATCATGATGCAACTGAAGGAATAATCCCTTGTGATGATGTTGGTTGCACCTGCTCCTTTTTTTTGTTAGGTTAAGCCCCAATATGCTTGATTTCCTGATGCTTGCCGCCTAATATTTGGAGGGCCTTGCTAATTGCACAGTTAAAGCAATTCCTGCATCATCTTCATGCTTGTGAGCTCAGACCTAGTAAAAGATCTTATCATCGAAAGCATGGATTTTTCATGAAAGTAGAGTTTGAAAAGTTTTAATCTAAAGTATGATTCTGTAGACGGTAACTCTAAAGTAGCTATGATGACTGTAGAATCTTGATTTGCTCCAGAAATTAGAATTTCTACATTGCCATGCAGGGTAACATCAAGCTCAAATAATATCGCTTAACCAGGCGAAGCGAAAATCATCTATATTTGGAATGAACTCATTCACCATTATTTGGCATATCTGTCACATTTGTCTGTTAGTAAACACTTATAATGGCCAACTGGGTGTACTTACTTCTCAGACATCAAACTCACAAACATGCCAAAAGATTCCAATTCGCTTGCTTGTTTCCTTTGAAAGCTCATATCATGCTGGTTAGGATCAGCTCTCGTGTCTCTTCTTTGACTAGAGAGATCTACTCTGCATCTAAGGAATTCGATTGATAAACTAAATTATATGTTTTTTCTTTCCATAAGATATGATTAGTTATTATATCAGGCAAGTAACTATGTACTTGTGTATATTTTAATTACCAAAATAATAAAACTAGTACTGGGGCATACTTTTATAAAATTTTAAAAATGTTTTAACTTTTAAAATTTTTTATACTGTAGTATTAGAATTTTTAACTTAATGACTAATTTTTTAAAATTTGTATAAACAAAATAAATTGATACTTTAACTAATATAATACATTCACTAAATATATCACTTGGATGTCAATTTATTAAGTAAAAATAAAATTTTGACCAAATTGTTATAAACACTTATATGTTTGTTTATTAGTCACGTAAGTAAAAATAATATTTTGACCTAATTGATATAAATTCTAAAACAACGATTACTGAATTAAAAATTTTAAAAGTTTGAGACTAAATTAAAAATATTAAATATTTTTCAATCTATTATGTCAATTTTAAATAAAGTATATAACACAATGCTTAGATATTAAATTAACCTTAAATTTGGTATTAATGCAAGAAAAAAAATATAGTTATTGCAATGCTCATCAAAAAGTGAGTAGATAATTAAAACTTATAATTAAAAATTGATTTTAGGAGATGGTAATTAACTTCCTTTGTGTGTGTGTTTCAATCAAAAGATTAGGCCGTTAAATTTTATGTTTGTACAAACCCATCGGCACTCCGACATCCCATAAGACTAGGAGGGCTTGAAGCCTGCTGAGAGCCGGCTCGATAATTTTATTTCCAAATTAACCCCACCCTTCCCGTTATTTTTCCATTTTCGGACGCTTCAAACCATGGGCATAAAAGTAAATTAAATGGTTCCTAATTTCCATTGACGATCAAAACACAGCGAGTATGAACCTTCGATTTGCAGCGTCAACCCTTATTCGAAATATTTTTCACTTTCCGAAAGCAGAAAAAAGCGCATTAAATTTTCAATCCCTGAATTTTTCCGATTCGAGTTGTCATTCCGATTCCTCTCATGGTAAATTTCGTCCATAATTTTGTATCTGAACTTTTGGCCTTTTAATTAGGATACCTTTTTGCTTTTGAATTTCAATTTTCATTTGAGTTTTAGTGTTTCTTTGTGTGTTAGGTTGAGTTCTTATATGTTGTTTGTCATGGATTCCTGCTTACTTGTCCTTTTGATGTTGATATACTTTTGGGCATGCCTTCATTGATTTCTTAACTGGTGATTTATGTGTTCATTGTTGTTTTATTAGTTTTTTGGTCAATGAACTGAATTATTATCCCAATTATTGGAAATAGTAGAAAATGAATTAAGTATTTGTGAGCTTGTGGCGGTAAAACCTGTGTAAGAGAAGCAACTGTTTTGACTATTGTGTTTTCGGATGTGAGTAATGCTGCTACCAAGTTCAAGTTTTGATGGAAAATTGAAAGAATTTAAGTTCAATATAACTTCATGTCAAAAGATCACCAAATTTCTCTCTAAAGAAGGAAACGAAATTTCACTCTAAAGAAGGAATTTAGCAAAAATAAAAATGTTGTATTTACTGATTCGCCAATGAGACAGGATCGGGCACATTAGAGTGTTGTAACTTTTAATATGTTGCCATAAATTCTTAATCACTGCATCGAGTCATCTCTGGATGGATGCTGTGGGATTTGTCCATTTTTTATGCTATTGGTGTTTGCTTGACCGAGCTTATTTACTATGGTGATTAATGAGCAGTGATTTGCTACAATAACTCACTATTTGGACTTTAGATTGCTTGTTTTGCTGATGTTTCGTTTCATTTTTATATCCTTTTTCTGTGCAAAAATGTGGAGTGCAATTCTTAATCACTGCATTGAATCATCTCTGAATTTAGTTATGGTTTCCTCTTCCTTATCATTAATTTCTTTGATTCTAATGTGAGTTATTCAATCAGACTTCTAAGCATTCCAGAATGGTCATTGTTCCATACTTCTATCATGAGCATGAGTTTGAACATAAAAATTCAGTGATTGATCTCTTTGATTTTGAAATTGAATTTTGCATTGTGATCTAGTGGTTTTTTGTTTATGCAGCTGCTTTGTCATCGTTTCATCATCCGGAGTCTCAAATTGGCCTTTTTATTTATCAGTGCTCAATTTTCTGATGCTTTATTATACTTACTGGGAATGTAATTTAGAGGATGCGAAGGGATTGATGAAATGGCAACATCTAGTAAGTTTGATCTATCTTCTGCCAGCCCAGATCGGCCAGTATATACTACTGGGCAGCGTGGATCCCACTTAGCTTCTCAATTTGACAGATCAGGTAGCTTCAGAGAAAGCATGGAGAACCCTATCTTACCTTCACTTCCAAATTTGACCAGAAGCAGCTGTATAGTAGCACAGGGAGATGTGGTAAATTTCTTCCAATGCTTGCGTTTTGATCCAATGGTGGTGGCTTCCGAGCATAAACGTAGCCGTCAGGGGGACTTTAGACGCCACTTGAATATAGCTCTTGGTATTTCAGGCGATGATTCTCCAACTATTCCTTCAAAAGGCAAGATACCGCCGGAGGACTTCAAACGGGTAAAGGCCATTCTACGTGAAAGCATTGTCAAGGCCAGGTAATTTATTGAATATTTTATATTGTATTATAGTTGCAACTGGTTCATCAAAATCTTTTAAATAACAGGGAACGCATGAAAACTTTCAACGAGGCTTTATCTGTACTCAACAAATTTTTCCCAAGCATACCATCAAGAAAGAGATCTAGATCAGATGTTTTAGCTAATGAGCGGTGTACTGCCTCATTATCAAGTGATCGATCAGTTCTTGGCCCAAGCCTTACTAAGATGGGAATTCAGAACCATGCCATCAACAGCGGCAGTGAAATAGAGCCAACAAAGTTAGGAGAACGAACAAAAAATGCTGTTCCAAACAAGCGCACACGAACTTCTTTGGTGGATGTGAGGGTCTGTACCTTGTTCATGTGGTGATATTTGTTTTCTCATTTTTTTCAACATAGAACTTTTACTTTTAATTAGTATAAGCGCCCCACGGAGATAACTATGAGTGGTTTACCAATAAGGTTTATTCATTAAGCTGTCATGTTTCCCATTTCCTCTGCATCTTGTTGAACAGTAGATGTTCCCTAGTGTGTAGTTCTGTTCATATTTTATATCATGTACATGGGAGTCTGTTGTTACAAACTTCACTTTTTCCCAAGCTTATTGTGCTTTGAACCTTCTTCCATCTGTTTGTCATCACCTCCTTTCTTCAAAAACTGGAAAACCATGTCAGCTGAATGATTATCGAATTTCAGAGTTGCTTTTGGTTTTATTAAATATTTCTAGTGAGTGTTGGTAGCATGCAACTGTGATGGTACATTACTCAGTTTTGTTTTGTCATAATTCAGTAGTATCATGTAGGTTAACCTTATTCTTTTCAAATTAGCAGATGATGTTTTTTCCATCTTAACTTGTTAGGAGAAATTTTGGATATAAACTCTGAAAAAGTTTGGATTTGCAGAGTAATGCTCTTGTTAGGGCATCTGCTGCCTTAGATAGAGACAGGGAAATGCCGCACCTTGCAAACACTGGTGCTGTTCAAGGTGATGGTGTCGATGGTTGGGAAAAGACAAAAATGAAGAAGAAACGTTCTGGGATCAAATCTGATGGGTCTCCAATTGCAGTGCCAATTAAACCCAGTGATGGGCATAGGGAGTCTAAACAGGGAATGCAGCAAAGGCTTGTTTCTGATAACCGTTCAAGATTGAGTAGTGATTCCCATGGTTTCAGGTATTCTGGAAATCGTTTTTATGCTTCGCTGATGACTATTTTGAATTTACCCATTGTGTTTTGCTGTATATTTGTTTTGGAAATTTGCTATGACTATTATTGGGAGTACTTTCTCAGAGGAATTCCAGTAACAGACATCTCTTTCTATATTATAATGGATTTTTTCTTCACAAGAACTTTTATCTCTTTTGACAGAATAAACGTTAACTATCAAGGATTGAACTAGTTTACGTTTTGTTCCAGTGATATTATTCAAGGACTACTAGGAGGAATAATGTTAACTTTTTTTGATAGATATTGTTACTTTTTCTGATATTCATAGCAATATCACTTTCCTTTTTATCATTATCTTCCATATATGTTATGAGAAATTTCAGAATATTTTGGAAATACGTGCATTTGTTCTTTTATGGTATTTTTTATTTGCTTTTCCTAGTGGCAATTTAATCAGAGTTTTTGGTCCTATTTATAGATGGATTGGATTATTAATGCCAGATATGTTTTCTGGAAAATCATTAATTTTTGGACTGATTTCATTGGTATTGATTAGGAAGGGGTAAAAGAAAGGCAATAATGACATACCTATAAGGTAAATTTTTAAACTTCGTTGTTTAACAAACTATTTTTATATGGTCAAGTCTGGAGGCAATAAACAAGAAAAGAAACTCATATGTACAATGGTTTTGGTTGTATCAACTTATGGCCCTTTACGCATAAAACAGGCCCCTTATTTTACTATTTGTTTAATGGTTTACAAATATCAAGACATGATTGTGACCTGCGAGCTTGGAATTAAGCGCTTCCCAATGCCAGAATCATCCTTTACACTTTTGGTTGCCCTAGAGTGCAACAGAAAGGATTTATTATTAAGAAGTTTCTACTGAATATGTGTTTGTTATGTCTTCTTGCAGAGAGTATGAATTCATAGATTCTTATAAACTGATTGTGTAGCATGCCCTTGACTAGACTTGTGAACAATGGAAGTAACTTCCATGATAATTTTATTTATTTGAAGCAACCCTTTATGTTAGGTTCTCACTGTCAAATATCTTTTCAGATATGCTTATGCTTACTTGAATCTTAGATTTTTTTTTATTGAGATATTCGTTACAGTTGCTCTATATATATGATCTCCTATTTTGAGGCAATTTATCTTGCTGTAGGCCAGGAGTTGCTAATGATGCTGTTGGAGTTGCAAAATCAGATAATCTTTCTCAGCTTACTGGCATGAGTGCTAGGCCATCCCTCCCGAGCACTGATCTGGAAAATGATTCCCATCTCAGTGACAGGAGAGAACGGCCTGTTAGTTTAGATAAGGAAAGGGGGAACTTCAGAGCTGTTAATAAGTATGCATAAGTTGACTTTTGTGAGCGCTTGGTTATTGTGGTTTTATCCTATTTTCATTGTGATATTGTTATTTCTATAATCCTTCTTGAAGCTTTCCCCCTGTCTAGGTCATATTGGACATATTTCTGCGTATGTACAATTTCTCCTTATTCTTGGATTATAGTGTTGATTGTCTTGAACTGCGTTCTCGTATGAGCATATTTCTTTATTCTTTTAATGGGCTTTGTCAGCTTAGGTGTTAACAATTCCCTTATCCCCATAATATCCAGGTCAAATGTTTGTGAGGATTTTAATTCTGCTAGTCCTACATCAACCGCAAAAATGAACGCAATTATTCGGGCTCCACGATCGGGATCGGGCATCACACCCAAGTTGTCACCAATAGTCCATAGAGCTAGTACTTCAAATGATTGGGAACTTCCTAATTGTACTAACAAGCCTCCTGCTGTTGGAGCTAACAGTCGCAAACGTACTGCTTCAGCTCGCTCTTCATCACCACCTGTTGCCCAATGGGCTGGTCAGAGACCGCAGAAGATTTCCCGTACTGCCAGAAGAACTAATTTGATTCCAATCATTTCAAACAATTATGAGAGTCCTGTTTTGGATAGTGTGTCTGATGTTTCAGTTAATGAAGTTGGGATGGGATCTACCAGGCGTTTAACTGGTAATTCTCCTCAACAAGTTAAATCAAAAGGTGAACTTTTATCTTCAGCAGCGTTATCTGAAAGTGAAGAATCTGGGACTCCTGAAATCAAGTCTAAAGACAAGGAGAAAAAGTCCGATGAGATAGATGAGAATGCTGAACAGAATGTCCAAAAGGTTTCAGCTTTGGGCCTGTCATCAAGAAAGAATAAGCTGGTTAGTGCAGATGATCTTATAGATGGTGTACGAAGGCAGGGGAGGTCTGGGTGCGGCTTTATATCTGCAAGATCTCTTGTGCGTACAGGAGGAGAGAAGCTTGGCAACATGGGAACAGCAAAGCAGCTTAGAAGTGCCAGACTCTGTTTTGATATAAATGAAAGGTTAGTTGTTTTTCTAGTTACCAATAGTTTTTATCCTGAAGTTACTGTGATTTGAAATCTGACAATCTCATGAAATATTTTACCCAGTAAAGCAGGTCGACCACCAACAAGAAAACTCTCTGATCGCAAGGCATATACACGTCAAAAACATGCTACAGTAAACACCTCAACAGATTTTCTTGGTAGTTTTTCTTTAATGCCTTCATGAGAAATTTTCTGGATCTCTAAGCATTTGATCTTATCTAGTCCAGTTCATTTATTCTCCATTTCTTTTGTCAAAACATTTTAGTTGGTTCAGATGATGGAAAGGAGGAGCTATTGGCTGCTGCCAGTTTTGTTATTAATCCTGGTATGTTTTCCACCGTTTCCTTTGTTTCCAAAATTAATTTTCCTTCTGTTAAACTTGATATGATTTTTGCTGCAGCTCATGCTTTTTCAAGCTTATTTTGGAAGCAAATGGAGCGATTCTTTGGTTTTATATCTGATAAAGACATCACTTACTTGAATCAACAGGTCTAACCTTCTGTTTTTCTATTAACCATTCTCCAATATTTGAAGGGATAATCACATAACTGATATAGACAAGAGTCTCTTTTAGCTACCAAGTTCCAGGAGTTTTATCTGTCATTCAACAAAGATTTTAAGTTGTTCACTCCAATATCAATGCAAGTTTCTTCTTATGTAAATATCTGAAGTTTGTCACTGATTGAAATAACAGGACACAAAGGTTGAGTATGCTGAAACAAGGAGTTCTGAACTTGAACAGTTCATGCTTGGAGGACTGCACATTACTCCTTGTCAAAGACTGTTAGCCGCAATTATTCCAGAGGAAGAATCTACCAACACAAATGGAAATGTGGAATTTGATGGAAATGGAGCTAGATTTGAACTGGATGGAGAGTTAGGGACAGATGGTTTAGACCATTTAGTAAACATTAATTATTTTGGACGTTCTATATATAACAATTATAATAAGATCACTGCAGTGGCAGAACCTGACGAGGCGGACATTGTTATTATGCCTAAATTTAGCCATTCTACAAATGGCGTCTTTGAACAATCATCAATGTCGAATCTGGCCTGCCCAGAACTGCAGTATGATAATATGCAAATGAATGATAGACTTCTCCTGGAAGTTCAAAGTATTGGACTTTTCCCACAGTCAGTGGTACTTTTCTTTCATCTGAACTCTCTTGTTGTAGTGTGCATGTTCCTTTTGTGCTGTACAAGTGATACAGTGGCTTCAGGATTTTCAGTTTTTACATTTGTTCAACATACAAAATGTGGTCAAGATATGTATTATCTCATAATATTACAATCTGATTGTAATCAGATTCTATAGATTAGATATCAGTATCTTAGAGATATTCTAGGATTATCTTCCTTTATCGGTATATATTATCTAGCCTATTCTGTATTCCTACCCGTGTATATATTTACTGCATTCACTAAGTAATGGAATATAGAGAAAATCAGCTCTTATTCACATGGTATCAGAGCCACGTGAAAGAGATAGTAAAACCGAGGAGTCAACCTCGGTAAGTCAAGAAATGATGGCAAACCCAAACCGGACTGGAGGTTAGTCATCAATGACCTCTGGTCTTGAAGGAGTTTCAGTTGTTATTGTCTCTGAACAATTGAATGGAACAAACTATCGGGAGTGGGCTCAAGCTATGAAACTTGTCATTGGAGGACGCGGGAAGCTGAGCTTTATTGTTGGAGATGGGAACGCTCCAGACCCAACAAACTCACAAGTTGCACGATAGTGGGAGATAGATAACTCCATGGTCATGGCTTATCAACGCCATGATACCATTGATCAAACACACCTTCATGTTTCTGTCAACAGCTCGAGAAATCTGGGAAGGGGTGCGACAATCATACTCTGATGGAGAGGATGCATCATGAATCTACGAGATAAAAACAAAGTTGTGGAAAATGAAGCAAGGTGACAGAGAAGTTACAGAATATTGGGTCGAAATGGTAGCATTATGGCAGGGACTTGACCTTCTATCAGATGAAGAGTGGAGGTATAAGGAAGATGCTGTGATGTACAACCAGAAAATTGAAAAGGAGAGAGTTTTGAATTTTGGGCTAGCCTCAACAAAAAAATTGGATGATGTCCATGGAAGAATCCTAAGTAGAGTGCCTCTACCTACAGCTAAAGAAGTTTTTTCTAAAGTTAGGAGGGAAACAACAAGGAGGAAAATCATGCTAAAAGAGGAGCCAAAAGAAGAACAAAATGTATCTTCAGTACCCACTAATGAAGCTTCTGCACTAATGTCCCGTGGTGAATCCAGTAAGAAGGGTCATAAGAAGTGGTGTGATCATTGTAAACAAAGTGGTCACACCAAAGACACATGTTGGGACATCCATGGAAAGCTTCTAGACTGGAAACCAAAAAAAGGGAAAAAGAAAAACCGAGGCTACCAAGTATCTAGTGAAGGGGAACAAAAAAATTTGAAGATAATTAGAAGCAACAAGGAGGTGAACTAAATATTTCACTAGGGAAACTATTGGAAATACTAAAGAATCTCCAAAATGACTGCAACCAATAGAAGGCAAGCACGGTTGCTAATGCTACTATGAGAGGTAATGTCATAAAAGTTTTTTTATCTTCATGCGGTAGGAAGAAATGGATAGTTGATTATGGAGCATCAGACCATATGACAGATGATTATAACCTGTTTCATTCATGTTTTCCTTGTGTTGTACATGAAAAGGTTAAGGTAGCAAATGGTGATTCTTCTTCAGTTACAGGAAAAGGAGATATCAAAGTAACAGATTCTATGAAACTAAATTATGTTCTACATGATCCTAATCTAGAATGTAACCTTCTTCTAGTCAGTAAGTTGACAAGAGAAGCTAATTGTAAAGCTTATTTTTGTCCTACTCATTGTGTTATTTAGGACCTGTCATTGGGGAAGATGATTGGTAGTGCTAAAGAGGTAGATGGATGAAGATGAAGAAAGTCATTCTACTCCTTATAGCTTAGGTAATAGTGTGATTGTTCCTAAGACTGATAAACTATTGTTAAGGAATAAGAGGTTAGGTCATCTAAACTTCCAGTATATGTTACGGTTGTTTCCAAACATTTCAATAAATAAAGATCTTTGTGTTCAATGTGACACTTGTGAATTTGCTAAGCATCAAA
>JANITX010000211.1:21835962-21846256 GCA_027564395.1 Erythroxylum ulei
CAAGTTGGACATGATTGATATCTATGATCCAACTTGAGGGGGAGTGTGGTCAAGATATGTATTATCTCATAATATTACAATATGATTGTAATCAGATTCTATAGATTAGATATCATTATCTTAGAGATATTCTAGGATTATCTTCCTGTATCTATATAGATTATCTAGCCTATTCTGTACTCCTATTGGTGTATATATTTACTTCGTTCACTAAGTAATGGAATATAGAGAAAATCAGCTCTTATTCACACAAAATCATGAGGATATCTACAAATTTATTTTAGTGAGTTTGGATTCTTCTTTATCCAGGCTGACTTGCAGCTGGAGGATGAAGGCATATTTGATGATATCAATAAATTAGAAGAGAAGTACCAGGCACAGGTATTCTTTTATTTAACTGCAGAATCTTTGATGCAAACATACTTGAATCGATTACCAAATTTGTTTCCCCATCTTTTTAACTTTTCACTGACGGTTTCTCCTCTGTCATAGGATATAGTGCAGAACCCTTTAACTTTTTCCAGTCATACCCAGTGGACATTTATTAGAAAGCGGAAACTAATAATGTTCAGGATGCAGAATAAGATAGGACTATAATTTTCCACTTTGGCATGGATTTATTTTTCTAACAGCTTGTCTCTTTATTTTTCCTTTGTACTCGCAATAGTTTTTGAAGAAGAAAGCTCTGCAAGAAAAATTACTGAAGTCTGCCTTGGAAACAAAAGTACAACAAGAAAAGTAATAAACTTTGCTTCTACTTGAGATTCAAAACATCCTGTGTATGCTTTAAACTTTTCTGGATTGTGTACTCACAATGGTCCATGTTATATAGGGCATTTGAACGGCGTGCTTATGACAAACTCATCACAATGGCTTATGATAAGTATATGGTATTTTCTTTCTCTGCATTATTTTATCTCTCTCTTTTCAGGTTTGATGTGATTATTTTAGTTTCATTATTATGGTGCTGCAAACTCCAGGCTGCAATACCTCTTTTTTGGCCTTTTGAACAAGGAAGGAAACTTTATATAACTACTTAAGGGCATTCTCTGACGGACCCTCTTTTAAATAACTATCATGGAGAAGTGAATGCTCATGTAGATTTATTGAAGTATTGTCTGCTACTATAAACATGAAACAACCATCTTCTTTCAATGCGCTCTTCTGCCACTGCTTATTAGTAATGTGCTTGTAATTGTTATTTCCCTCTATTAATGTCTAATTATTTTGATGCTCATTTTCCAAAATTTTAACATAGTAATACAGATTGTCGGGCGCCTTTTGTTTTGTCAGTGGTTATATTGTTGGATACAATCACACATTCACACTGTAACTGCTGTTAGATGTGCTCTTTAGGTGGTTAATTAACTTGTAGAAACTTCCTTTGACAGTCTTGTCGAAGGTCTCATGCTGCTGGTGGGAAGGGTTCCAGTAACAAGATGGCCAAGCAAGCTGCCTTGGCATTTGTTAAACGCATATTAGAATATTGTCATAGATTTGAAGATACTGGCAAGAGCTGCTTCAGTGACCAGCTATACAGGGATATGTTTCTTTCTGGCCTCAATTATGGACAGGCAGCAGATGCTCATAGTGATGGAGAATCAGTGAAATTATATTCTAACAACTCAACCCAATCTTTTGACGCTAGAGTTTCAGGTACTTTTCCAGACATGCTGCAACTCACTTCTATATTGGCGTAGGGTGCCTTTAATTTCTTTCACTGGGGAACTTTATGATCTTTATATCTTCTTTTTAGCTATTTTGTGTTCTTAAAATTTCTTGTGAATAATTAATTTTTGGCTTTTCTTCCCTCATTTTCATTTTTGTTTTCCAGCTTCCTTGGGTTCACAGCCAAGTCCTCGAAATTCACGTTTGAGTATGAATGGAGAAAGTTACGATCGTAATTCTCTTGATATGCTTCATCCTGTAAATCACTTATCTGAACAAACTAATGGTAAACAAGATGGATGGTTGAGCAGGGGGGAAAAGAGGGAACTGTTACTTGATGTTGGAAATGCTGGTAATTCAAGGATTCTAACAGGAATTGGAGGTTCTCTATCAAACAGTACAAAAGGGAAGAGGAGCGAGAGAGACAGGGAAGGAAAAGGGCACAACAGAGAGCCTTTGTCTATTAATGGAGCTAATAAAATTGGTCGTCCATCATCATCTAATGCTAAGGGAGAAAGGAAATCCAAAACAAAACCCAAGCAGAAAATAACCCAATTATCTGTTTCCGTTAATGGACTTCTGGGTAAGATGTCGGAGCAGCCTAAACCTGCATTGGTTTCCGAGTCAAAGTCTAGAGAAATGGCTAAAGATGGCAATGCAAAAGAAAAAGATGGGCTTACCATGGATGTGCTTGACGCTGAGGCCATTGATTTGTCCAGCCTACCAGAAATCGATGAGCAGGATCTAGGTTCCTGGTTGAACATTGATGATGATGGATTACCGGACCATGATGACTTCATGGGACTTGAAATTCCAATGGATGACCTTTCAGATTTGAATATGATGGTCTGAAGGCTCCCTGTATAGTCTTGTTTATTATACCATTTGACAACTAAAAGAAAATCACTCTTATCATGAAATGACCCGTTACATGGTTCACGCGGCTGCTGGTTCACAAGTAGGTCATATAGATTTATTGTAGACTTTACAAAAATTTTCAAGTGAAACTCCAGATGCAACAACTTTTTGTCACTGTATAACGTTGGTAATTTTGACTGCAAAGATCCTCTCCAAAGGTATAAATTAGTTTGCCTTAGTGTTTACATCTTAGCAACACATGTATCCTCCCTGTAGCTTCAAAAATCAGAGATCAACGCCTTCTTGTACATACATTTTATATCTTCAATAAAATTAGCTTTTCATTCGGTATCATTTATCTTCAGTTGATTTATATAAGATGTATCTCCATATATTTTTATTTTATCTCGTGTTGCTACATTACAAGATGTGATTATCATAACTGCTCTTTTGCTGGGTCTTTTTCATATTTACATTCACTCTTCTTGCAGTCCAAAGGTTTGTTTATGTTGTGTCAAGTTGACTTGTAGTAGTTTTTTTTCCCGGCTGCAACATTTTCTCCTCTGGTTAAAGTTTCATTTCAGAGTTGAAGCATGCACGAGTCATGATGATGATCTATATCCTAACAGGTTCGTTAATGAAACCTCTGTGTGTCGTGATTGATAGGTTCAAGAACTTACTTATTTTCTCTTTTTTAACTAGTAATATGGTTTCTGCTCGAATAGTATCAGGAAGCAGACGTTTCCAGTGGTTTCTTTTTCAGTATTGCATTGTTCCCTCTGAATTGCTTCTACAGTCTAATCACTTAGCTTCAGTCGAAACCACTGAGGTAAGTCTAATATGCTTACATGGTGGTCATAGTACAAAATATAAAGCTTGTTAATGTTGGTGAAGTATTCAGTCTTCTTTTTCTGTGGCTTCTTTTTATTTTCTTTTCCATTTTGTATTTATCTTGAACGTGATGTTGCATAGAAATTCTAAGAGTAGCTGCCTAGATTTCAAGGTGCATTCTTGAAATCTGTGGTTTTAGCTTGAAGATCAACGACTTTGTGAAGTTGGCTGCTTGAGTGGCGGTTTACGTGCTCAAGTTCTAAGTTGATGGAAACTTTTTAACTTTACCTAAATCGCTTTACCTACTTAACCTGAAGTTATGAATCTCAGCATAAAATTTTGACTCGAGGACTATAATTCAAACTTTTACATCAGCCTTCCCAAGTTTTTTATCTATCTCTTCAAATATTAGTAATTGATAAAGTTGCTCCTTTGTGATTATAAGATCACAAATTTAAGTCATAGAAACGGTCTCTTTGTAAAAATACAAAAAGAAATCTCGAGTATATTAATGACCCTCCTTAGACTTCCACAAAATAAGGAACTTTATGTACTAAATACGTTACTGTTTTTTTCCTTATATAATTAAGGCTTAAAATGTAATTGCATAAATGTATTAAACCATCGTCCTTCCTCTTTAGTTTACCAATCCACTTTTGCTTAATGACCCTCCCTATATCTACACAAAATAAGAAACTTTGTGTACTCAATACGTTGCTTTTCTTTTTCTTGTAATTAAGGCTTAAAATGTAATTGCATAAATGTATTAAAACATCGTCCTACCTCTTTGGTCTACCAATCCACTTCTGTTTCTGTTTTTTCTTAGTTACTAATGAGTTTCTAGGCATTATCTGCACCTTCTCATATTATTCTGAAGGTTTTGGTTACTTGATTTTAGTTTTTTTTTTTTTGGTGCATAGACTTGCTTATATATTAAAAATCCCAGTTACAAGGAGCTTCTTTGTTCTCAAACCCTAGACCTTATAATCTCAGGGATGAGAGCATCCTCCTGTGCTCCTCTTAATTCAAGCGCACAGTATTTCTAGCTACACAAGTGCATATCTGTTTTCTAGCTGATAAAAGTAAATTCACTGGACTTGGTTGCACACGAGTCAATTGTTTCTCATGCCTAGATGTAATTTTAACCAATGCAATGATTTCTAAGTTTCTTGACTACTGTGTTTTTTGGCATGGGATCGCCTGAGCTGTTCAACATGTTCTAAACTTGTGTCATTAATTCTTACCCACATATTACGGGATCATTTGTGCCGTTTAATTTGTTCCAATCTTGTTCTGATGGTTTTTATCCACACATTATGGGATCACCTTTGCTGTTTAAGTTGTTCCAATCCCACACAAATGCGTGGATAAAATTTAACAAAACATAATTTGAACAAGTTTACTAAAATAGAAGATTTGTTCACGTGTTTTTTATTGTAGAAAATCTTCGATAAAAATATCAAACATGTTTAGTAAACAACAATTACTATAACAATATCTAATAGAAATTTCGTTGAAGTGCGAAATTTAGAGAAGTTCAGCCTTATTTCTAAATAATAGCTAGGTTGTTTCCACTATAAATAACTACTATTTTTGTTAAATAAAATTAATTTAATTCTGTTATATAAATAACTTAATTGTTTATGGTTTAAATATGAAAAAGCAGGGCTGTTATTTCGTATTTGTCAATCTGGTCATATAAATTTAAGACTTCTCCGTATCAACTTTAGCCAAAGCCTAGCTTTTAAGAACTTGTTTAATGGTCTTTTCATGTAACAATATTATGAATTTAAATCCTGTTGAGCTAATATAAATTTCCTTTTTTAGGTTTGGTTCTGTCTGATTTTGTTGAGGCTGGGCGCCGTTGTGCGGATCCATGAGTTTGGTTGATCTTGGCTAGGAAATACCTGCAAAACAGTGAAAGGCACACCGGGGGTTGATTGTCAGTAGGCCCCTCCGATGCTTAAGTCAGTTCTTTTATGGTAGGGTTTTAGGCTGTGAATAGAGAATGTCAGGGTTCTAGAATCGTACCTGCGTTTTGAGGAGATAGTTAACTTATATAGTGAATATCTGCCGGATTTAAGTCATCATCCAAGAATGGGCCGATTGGCCCACATGTCGTTCTATGCCTGGGCCTAGCCCTAGCACGACCGACCCAACCATAAGCTCCCCTACTCCTCGAGTCCGATCAAGGAGAAGGATCGATGGAGTATACAAGGCTTGTGTGGCTCGTCTGCATGACTGCTCGTGCTAGGCCCAACCGATCGGACATCAACGTCTACTTAGAACGCTGGGTTTAATTGTCACTTACGGCACGTGTCCTCTGACAGGTTTTCAAAATTTGAGATGAAGGGTCGCGTCCTTTCAACTGTTGCATCGCTCCGGGTCCCGTCCTTTCAACTGCTGCGCCGCTCTAGATATCTGATAACCCTAAATCGCACGACTCAGATTTTGCCACGCGTCCGACTTCGATTGGTGCGCCCGTTCAATTGGTCTTGGTGATAACTGCTCGGGGTCGACAGACTTCCTTTACTCTCATTTTTTGCGTATTCGATTCTTCAACCTGTGTTCTCTCTATTCTCCATCCCTTTGCTTGTAGTCACCGGGATTTCCTTTTCACCGCCGTCTACATTCCCAACTTCAGTCACCAAACTAGGTACGTCCTCTCTTCTTTCCTCATCCTGTAAGTTTCCTTTTCTATAACCATGTCGTCGACTAGCCCTAGAGGTGAACTTAGACTTAGGGATGAAGCCACCTCCTCCTCTCCTTTTTCATCGTCCCCTCGCCGGCCTTCACCGCGAACATCTACGGGGCTCAACGAAGAAGTAGGTATGGTCCAGAAGGAGCTCCATCGGGAGCTAGCCGTCGAAAGTGCTTTACAAATTGTTAGGCCGCTGGAGATAGCGGCGGAAATGGTGGAGGTGCCGGAGGCCGGTGGGAATGAAGCGCCGGAGACAGAGGGAAAGGAAGAAGTCGGGGCGAGTGACTGAAAAGATGGGCAAGTCGTTGAAAAGCCATTGAGCGACCAATCGACGATGACCGAAAGGGAATTGAGCCGATCGATCATCAAAAATAATATCCCTCCGTCTTGGGAACCCAGGTTGGCCAGAAGAATGAACGGATTTATAGCAATATGGGAGGCTATTTTTCTGTTTCAGACAGCTTTTTCTCGGTCGGTGGTGTGAAGCTTCCGTATGCCCCTATCATCGATGAGGTATGCTGCGCCTACCAATTAAGGCCGAGCCAGATTCCCTCGAACGGTTGGAGGTTCATTAACGGTCTGGCTCTGTTGTGCCATCATTTCGGGTGTCCCCCATCGGTCGATATTCTGCGTCATTTTTTGAGAATGAATCAAAGCTCAAGCATCAGGGCCGGGATCCCTCATTTCCAATATAGAGACGCAATATATCGTCTGGCTGGAACAGCTTCGGCAGTCAAGGCCTGGAAGACGAAGTACTTCTTTGTGAGGCCCCCAGGATCTACCTATGACTCTAGACCATGGAGATATCCCTTGACCGAGCAATGGAATGACACTTCCGATTTGCCCCTTACTAGAAAGGAATGGGAAGTGATCGGCCAAATTAATGCGCTCGGTCGGTATGCTTTCGACCGTCTTATTTTGGGGTATCGTGGAGGGGCATCGGCCGATACCTTTTTAATTGATCCCCCGCCTCGAATTAACGGGCTAGAGGAGGAGATTGCCCCTTCTGGTCAACTCTTTGTAATTTAACTGCTTGCTGCATTCATGAGTATTAGTTTCGATTTCTGACCCGCTTCTATAATTGCGCAGCCATGGTGAAACTCAAGAATCTCGCCTCGTCTTCCAGTTCCCCCAAATCCAAAGGCCAGCGCAAAGTCGCTAAACCTTCCTTGACGATGAAGGAGCGAAGCAAAAAGGTGGAGGTCAGCACGAATATAACTTAGTCAACTGTACATGAGCAGTCTACAACGCTCGCTCAGCTGATTGTGCTTGAACAACCTACAGCGCTGCTGACCCAGTCGGCAGGTGAGGACCGAGCGGTTATGGAGGAAGAGGTGGAACGACCACTCAAGAGAAAGAAGACCGCTCGGAATCTTGAACGATCGTGCTGCCGGTTGGACAAAGGTAAGGAGAAGGAGCGAGTGCCTAGCTCCAAAAAGTGGATGTCCACGATCAGTCTAAATAAGACTGCATCGTTTAGGAACATCGATGTTGCTCTTCACGTTGCCCAGAAGGTTGTTCCTCCTGCGGACGGAGAGTTTTTGGATTCGTTGGACGACAAGGAGATGATGGCTAATCTCGTACGTGGCTGCGCAAGGGTAACGTCCGCCCCCCCTTCTCTCTGTCCCTTTTTTTTTTAAAATAAAGTTCTTCATCACAGGATCTGGCGTTTACTTCTGGAATGTATCAACGTATTGATCGGTTCGACCGAGTCACCCGATCGATGGACCAGGAGATTAAAAATCCTCTTGGCCAGGTCAACGTTTTGAGAGCTCAACTTTCAGAGGCAGACGAGGAGAAGAACGTTTTGGGTGCTCAACTTGCTTCGGTGGAGGAGGAGAAGAATGTTTTGGTGGAAGAGAAGAGCGTCTTGAGAGCTCAACTTGTGTCGGTGGAGGAGGAGAAGAGCAGAGTGGTTGCGTCAAGGCACGAGCTGGAAGAAAAGTGTCGGGCATTGCAGCTCAATAATGAGGACCTGAGGGAGGCAATTCTCAGTGCCAATGCCAAAGCAACTATGGAACAAGAGCTCCGTCGGAAGGTCCTTCGTGACTGCCATGAAGTGGTGTTGGAGAGAACAAAGGCTGAGAGGAAACAACTTGAGCTACAAAGCTCTGTCAAAGAGAAAAGGATTGAGGCAATCAAGCAATGGAAAGAGCGGTATTTAAATGATGAATGCAAGGAGTTTGCTTGTGATTTGGCTCTTTCCATCCTGAGAAACTGCCACAGCGTTTTTGTCTCTGATGGGTCGGATGTTCCTTCGTTCGAGGATTTTGCCGAGCCAATGCTTCCCTCAGAGCTCGGCCTTTCACTCGAGGAGGTAAAGGGGATAGCTGAGAAGGACGAAGAGACATTACCAGATGAGATGCTGGACCTGAGTTCAGATGAGGAAGAGGAGCGAGCTCATGAGGGTGTCTCCCCGGTTGTTCCTACAGACCTTGATCCTGTCTCGGTTGCTTTGCCGACCTCTGAAGCTACTTCCCCATTCGATCTGGCTGCTAGCACTTCTCCCCCTATCGAGGGGTCAAAATGACTCTTCCCCCTTCAAAGCTCATCTGGTTGGGCTTGTGACCAGAACAAATATATGAGGAAATAAAACCTTTCTTATTTTTGTCCTCCGTTGTTTTCTTTATTCTGTGAATTAAACTTAGACTGTCATTAGGTTCGTGTGAGGGACTGTCTTTTCGAATAATAGGCAGCGAACGAGTGCGTTCGATTCCTATCGAATTGTGGTGAAGTTCGAGAGGATCATGGCTGAATGATCCAAAGGCCAAATGATGCTGAGGCCGAGCGATCTAAGATTGTTTTCTTGGTATCGCCTGGTTCCAAAATCCGATCTTGGCAACCTGGCTGAACGATGCTGAGGCCGAGCAATCCAAGATTGTTTTCTTGGTATCGCTCAGTTCTAAGATCCGGTCTTAGCAACCTGGCCGAACGATTCTGAGGCCAACCGATCCAAGATTGTTTTCTTGGTATTGCCTGGTTCCAAGATCCGATCTTGGAAACCTGGCCGAACGATGCTGAGGTCGACCGATCCAAGATTGTTTTCTTGGTATCGCTTGGTTCCAAGATCTGGTCTTGGTAACCTGGTCGAATGATGCTGAGATCGAGCGATCCAAGATTGTTTTCTTGGTATCGCCTGGTTCCAAGATCCGGTCTTGGCAACCTGGCCGAACGATGCTGAGGCCGAGCGGGCCAAGATTGTTTTCTTGGTATTGCTTGGTTCCAAGATCCGGTCTTGGCAACCTGGCCGAACAATGCTGAGGCCAAGCGGTCCAAGATTGTTTTCTTGGTATCGCCTGGTTCTAAGATCCGGTCTTGGCAACCTGGCCGAACTATGATGAGGCCAAGTGATCCAAGATTGTTTTCTTGGTATCGCCTGGTTCGAAGATTCGGTCTTGGCAACCTGGCCGAACGATGCTGAGGCCGAGCGGTCCAAGATTGTTTTCTTGGTATCGCCTGGTTCTAAGATCCGGTCTTGACAACCTGGCCGAACGATGTTGAGGCCGAGCGATCTAAGATTGTTTTCTTGGTATCCCTTAGTTCCAAGATCTGGTCTTGGCAACCTGGCCGAACGATGTTGATGAAAACCAGTCGGTAGAATGTTCTTCCTTTAGCCCAACCTGATAAGACTTTTTTTGTCGAGAAGTTTGAAACCCCTTTATTGATGATGATAAGGGCGTGGGCCATTAAAAAACCTGACTGGCAAGGCCAGGAAAAAGGTACCCACTAGGTACATGTATAAATGCATAAGCAATAATAAAGTACAAGACAGAGAAATAAATGAAGTATAGCTTATCTACTGGTAAAATGTCTTCAGGTTTTGAGAATTCTAGGGCCTCGATAGAATCTTACCGTTCATGTCGCGTAGAATGTAAGAGCCATGTTCGGTTTGTTTCACCACTTGATAGGGTCCTTCCTATGTCTGACCGAGCTTTCCAGGGTGTTTCCCAGCCGCCTTGGCCTTTCTTAGAACATAACCACCGATCTTTATGTCGCTCAGCCTTACCCTTTTGTTGTAAAACTTGGTTGCTTTTTGTCTGATGGCTTCTGAACGAGCGGCTGCCCTATCTCTGTCGTCACTGAGAAGTACAAGTTCTGCCCTGCGAGCTTCATTATTCCTTTCTTCTTCATAGCTCAAAATTCATTGGTTGTGCAGTACTTGTTGGACTAATGGTGGTTGACAAATTAATCCTACTTATGTTTTGATAATAATAAAATATATAGAATTGGTTAAGA
>JANITX010000211.1:21872690-21897725 GCA_027564395.1 Erythroxylum ulei
TGCTCTTTAAAGATTGGACCGATCGGCCCATAGGTCGTTTTGACTGGGCTCGGGCCCTGTACGACCGACCCAACCAGCAGGTTTTATAGTGGAACTTCAAGTGGTTGCTTGAAGAAGTGGAAGTAGGGATCCAAAGGGGATTGCTGTAAACTGCGTTGTTGTTCATTTCTTTTACGCACTCAATGTGTTCGACGATTTGCTCGTGAGAGTTTGTGTGAGAGAAATATTCAAGATTCGATGGAAGATTGTTAACACTTTCGATATTGGATTAACAATTGACTTTGTATGTTTTTAACGCTTCTCACAACATCTTGCAACTTTGGATGTGATCGAACCAAGGCCGCAATATAAAATCATAGAAGATAAAGGATCTATTAAACATTTATATCTTGTTAATGACTGAAAAAGCAAAAACCTGAAGTACTGAGACATAGCTGAAGCCATTCATGTGCTTGGAGCTAGGGAATAGAAAAACGGTAGCTTTCGTTCCCCAAGCTGTCCAATGGAATAATTTGCACGATCACTCATTAATCTCACAGGATTTTCAGACATTTAAGAGCTATAGGAACCTGGATTAACATTAAATAATGATCACAGGTATCAGAACTTCATGATCTGCAATTTTAATAACAAGTTTTTGACCTCGAAGAACGAACTGGTTGGCAGGAAACATTTGCATAGACCTTGTTAAGATGGTGCTGGATGAGATTCCTCTTGTCTCCTTCGATCAGGACCGAGTGAGTGAAATTTTAAAATAATGAGTTATAAATCTTATTTTATATGCAACTCACTTCGTTTTTGTCTTTTTTTTATGTAAGACAACTTCACTCATAAATAATATTTATGATGATTATAGGCCAATGCAGGAAAGCTTATTTGAAGGTTCATCCATGGCTGCCATCAAAGCATCTCTCCATGCTGGCTCCAACAGCATCAAAGCAAATGGGTTCAAAGAATTTGAAGGGCTTGGGAAGCAAGGCCTCCTCTATTTCTGTTGAACAAAACCCTGAGATTTTCAATTCACAGCTTCATTGCACATAAGAATACGAAATTGACACAGATCTGTCAAGATTCCTAGTGTCCTGTTCGTATGTGATTAATCACAAATCAAAACCTGAACATGATTAACTCAACTTCCAAGTACATTGATCACTAAAATATCTGAATCTTTGCCTCCTTCACAGGTTATACCTTCTTTACATTCAACTTTCCACAGATATCACATCACTGCATATAATACGAAACTGCAGAATCATGGAAGATATGGAGTATCTAACATATATAATAATTCCTGAAAGAACTCTTTTCTTAAAAGGGCAATTACTCTAAACAGTAGCAAATAATTTTTGTTTATTCATTTCATCACATAGGAAAGATTGAACTCAGACTTTAACAATATTGTTAAACAAAACAGGAAAATAAAGTGAATGATTAACAAGTTCAGCTATAGCGTCAGGTCATCATATCACAGACTCATACATGACCATCCCAGTAGCTGCTCAAGCATCCTTGCCAAGCCAGTAATGACATTACCTCCTGAAAGAACCAAAAGTGAAGAAAGCTACCTACAGAATCAAAAGTTCTTCAGAAGTTCACAGTAACTAGAAGACGGAGTCAAATTCTGAAGGCAAGGGCTGTATAACAGAAAAGGGTCGTTCCAGTTATCCAATTGTAATTTAGGCATTTGGAGTTCTGGTAGCATGTCTTTGTCCATGCTTAACTGCAGTGAAGGCCCTCTAATCATCTCCTTTGGCTTTTCAACTCTGTTATTCTCTTCCACTTCTTTCTTGAATAACACATACTGCATAGGCATTGGAACTGGTTCTTCATGACGATGACAGAAATAGATGTTTTCCAATGATGAAGATGGTGGGGATGACGATGGAGATGCTCTGGATTTCTTCGTTGTTGTCTCTTCTTCCATTGCTGCTCTTTGCTCCAGCTCTTTCAAGGAAGTTGCTTTTCTGAAAATCTTGCATAATACTATATCCTGCAATTATTGAATATCATCACCAAACAATAAATTTCAGTACGTTTTTGTGATTTCTTTCGAAAAACATCATCAAAATTGACTTTAGTAGGTCACAAGGTCCCATCTTTCATAAATTTCATTTCTCTTATCACTTTTTTGGTGTAGAAGTACTGTTCTTTTGAATACAGTAGAGACTTTCAGAAGTTATTTTTATGCTAATATCTATCTGTCAACCTTGTTTTCTTCTTTTTCTAGAACTGATATGAATTGGTAGATGGTGATATGTGGAAATAGTTTAAACCTTACTTTTATTTAACATGTCAATTCTTCCTCCAGGAACTATTGAATGGCATTGAAGAGCTTATCCTGTCAATTACGGTTACCTTAGGTAAAGGGCGTGAATCAGGAAGGCGATACTCGTTCATGACCCAATCAGTCCTTATACCTTTTGGAGATCTTCCCTTATAGAAAACAAGAGTCTTTCTTAGTCCAATAATCCTCTTGGGATCTGATAAGCTCAGAATTCTGCGATCAGAACCGGTAGCCTTCCAAAATCCTTTCTCAGTAGTCCTGTTAGGCCTCCCTTCACTTCCGTGTTTTCTGTCTCTAGGCACAAAGAAGTACCACTCTCTCTCCCCAAGTTTTGCCAGTCCTACATTGCAGCATTCGATGTATGTCAACTTGAGCTTAATCATACTAAAAAACATGAAATGGAATCAAAACAAGCTAAGCTAAGTATGTGTATGTGTACCAGGCAAATCCCAAGGTTCATGACGGTAGATGTTGACACATCCTATAACGTCGACATGAAACATTTTTCCATAAACCATGTTCCTGAGGTAAAAATCGAGGAGCTCCTCTTCTGTAGGATGGAAACGAAAACCTGGAAGATCAAGTTCTGAGGTTGGTTCATCCATCTTATTGGCAAGTTAGCCAATGCTGGTTACTTGGTAGTGGCTATGGAACTATATCAGCTGAATCTTTCTGATGTTTGTGTTCTGGTGTAACAACTATAAATGTTTGGAAGTGGTTGAATGCAGAATACACTGAGGCAAGGATGTGCATATATAATAAGAAGTGTAAGTAGGAGGGTTAGTTTCGGATAAAACCTTGACAAAAGTTGGCTGACAGACAAATCATCTCAAAAGAAAGACTTGGTCATGACCCAAAAAGTCCCAGAAATTGGAACTTTGGGGGTATGATTAAGATCGTCTCAAATGGTGGTGGCACCCACACGGTTTATCAGAGTCACCAGAGACTTAACTCAGAGCCAGATTGGACATTGACAGGTCTTGTGCTGTCATGTTGCTCGACCTCTTTTTCTTATTGATTCTGGAATGTTACATGGAAAATTGCAAGGCAGTAGAGGGTTCCAACCACATAATTTGATTTTTTCTGAAGCTAAGAACATATATTGCATTACAGCCTCTAAAATTCAACATAGTATGTGAGCATTTGGTCTTTTGCCTCGTCAATCTGGAAACCCTTTGTATTGAATTGGTCATCTCAAATGGTTTTGCTTCCCTTTAGCTTGGAAGTTCAAACATTAGATGAACTGTGTCAGGTTCCTGGTACGAAGAACTCAACTTCCTTAAATTACCAAAACCAGGTCTGTCCTATTCTAGCTTCTGTGGAATAAATTTTTATTTTAGGAACACAGTAAAATAATGTCTTTCAATCAGCAAGAAATATTCTCATTTGTTTATAATATCTAGTTCACTTTATTACAGCCCTTCTTGAAAACCATAGATATCTGAAACCTGTCCCAATAACACTGTAATCCTATGTTTTATAACTGGTTCAGAGATGCACCTTGTTTCATACTTCCTGTTGCATCATTTTCCTCTCTTCACAAAAGTTGAAACTTTTTCACCTAAAGATCAGAACTTGGATCCTGTCATAGTTCTAACGTTCACATCCAAGCTAAGGTAGTTAAAAAAAATAAGAGTAACAGAGTTCAGGCATTGAAATTTGAAGCTGTAGCTCCTATGCACGTTCAAGGATTATATGAATATGCTTACCCCACAACAACAAATGTTCATGTAAAACGAAAATCAAATTAAGCAAATTATCGGTTGGCGTCAAGTTGAAATCGAACTTTATGAACATGCTTACCCCACAACCACAAAAGTTCATATGAAACGAAAATCAAATTAAGCAAATTATCGGTTGGCGTCAAGTTGAAATCAGAAGTTCGATTAAGTAGCAAAAAGTTTTAAGCTTTAATTTCAGGTTCAACCACCATGAAACTGAACTGAAGATTGATAGCGACATCCACAACAGTTCTTACAAGAATCAGGTTTTCAATCAATTAGTGGGCCAGAATTTCTTTAAATTCCACGGATGCAAAAACAAAAAAAGAGGGAATCTATGATTTTTCCAAATTGCCAATTCAACCCAATGCTGCATTGTCCTAACTTGCATACTTTTTCCTTCCATGTGATTATTATCTAGGACTTAGCAAAGGGCTCTTGATGCACTTTTTGACTTGGAAGTCTTCTCCAAAGACGACCCCAGAAAGTCTCAAGCTTTGCTACTCCACTACTATTTTAATATCTAATTTGCTTTGCTGCTGATGATATGCTTAACTACTCTACCACAGTCCAATCCATGGCTAATTGAATCTCATGAGAGCTGGTTTGTCTAAGTATCAACATCAAGCAAGCAAAAGAAAGTGGGGAATCAACATAATGGAGTATCAATGGCTTTTGCTGTAATCTCCTTCATAATTGATTGATAAGCACAGCTTCTCCATGCATTTTCCTGGAAAATGCATGGAGAAGCTGTGCTTATCAATCAAGTAAGCAAAAGCCATTGACAGTTTCCTGGAAAATGCCAAGTTTGGAAAATGCATGGAGAAGCTGTGCTTATCAATCAATTATGCAAAAGCCATTGACAGTTTCCTGGAAAATGCCAAGTTTGTGAAACACTAATGAAACTCTCAAGTGTTGGTGCTGGGAAGCCCACTTTCACGAGACATCTTTGTTATGGATATAATGAAGGAATATATTTGTTAGTTTTGACATCACACTCTAACTTAAAAACTTAATGTGTTAAATTTATAGGTCCTCTCTACTTATATATCTTTCACTAGTTTCATCTCTTTCTAATGTAAGATTCACAATTACATTTGAAATCTCAATAATCTCCCTTTCAAATGTAAACTTTACATTAGAATTGGACTCCCTTTTGTGCGGAAGTTTTTTTTTAATCTTTTTCTTAGCAGTTCGAATATATGGTGATACCACTCTACTAGTCTGAGCCTCTCGCTTTCCCACGTGAGGAGGCAACCATAGGATTCGACTATTGACGGGTGCCAAGTACCTTGTTGATGTAGTGAAGACGTAGAGTACAAGAAATTTCAAAGAGGAACCTTAATGCTTGCTAGTTCCTACACACACATAAGAAAGGTATGGAACAAGGAAAATGCAAGTTGGGCCTGACCCTTGTGTGTAATCGTACTAGGACTAGATGGGGAGGAAGAGGAACACTGTGTTCCAACAATACAGGACCAGTAAATAAACTCAAACCAAGAGTGTATGAATCATGGGCCCTTTGCATTATTAAAAACTTGCATGTTCCTCCTCAAACCCAACAATGTCATGCAATATAAAAGCAAGCGCTAGTTTTAAGGCGATAGTTATTTTATAGAGAAGAATAGTAATAGAAATAAAAATAAATATAATAAAAAATAAGAATAGATATAATTATGATAATTAGTTAAAGAAATAGATGATTAACATTGCTAGTTGATTTGTTAAAATATTGAAAAATAAAATTTTTATATTTTAATTAATTATTATTTAATTAAAAATTAAAAAATTAGCATTTTTTATAATCAAAACCATTCCTCCCAAATATAAGAGATAGAGGTTATTACTAAAAATTAAGATATGAAAAAAGTATTTAATCAATCGTCATAAATAATCAACTATTATCATGTATTACTTTCCTGTTAATTTATTCTCGTATTTTCTTAAAATCGGGACGTATTTTATATAAATAAATAGTTAAGATGAGTTGGCACAGAATAGATACAAGTAGAAGAAGCAGAGGACTTGAGGGGCTTAAAACCAAGCACCATCGGAAAGAACATTGTTAAGAAGTCAGGTGTACGGGTGTAGAAACATAGGAGACTATAGTGGGGAAGGTAGGTGTTGTTCTTGTCAGGCTAGGAGTGATGGGGTTGGCAAATGCCTCAATGGAATGCCTACCACTACTGCAAGTTATAATGATTGCACCACCTCACACCAGCGGCAGTCCTCATTCAATCTTCTACAGTGGTCGTGCCTGAGACTGAAAGAAACAGGATAGGACTCACCATTTTTTTCCTTTCCGATGCTTGAACTTTTTAAGCAGGCATCAAACTTTAGTCCAAAATGTGTTCACTTCCAACAAATTGCTCGGAGAATTTTTCTTTTTCTTTTTCTTCTTTACCTGTTTGAACCTTTCAACATCTGCAGTCCTAGTTCCATATCAGGTCATTTCATGTTTTCTTCTATTACATTTCTTCTTACCTTAAATTTATAACCATGTTGTGTTCTGTTTCTAATTCTATCCGTTTTGTGTTCTTCATTGGAAAGAAAATGGTCCCCACACCAGCAATAGTTATCAGAGTTAAATATGACAAGCTCTAAAGGGCGGCTCTCTTACTGTATCATCAATGCCTATATTAAAGAAAACGGACCAACACAGAGGCTAAATGACTGGCACGTATTGCACACAGCCAAGCTGGTCCCCATCTACACTCGCAGTACCCAAAACCGGGACTTTTCAGATACTTCTTTCGGTAAACTTACGTAGCTCTTTACCTAGTTTTCTTGACCTGATATAGGAAGTGGTTATGCAGAAACACTGTCAATCCACCTGGGTCATGAGATGTGCAAAGTTTTGCCATTGCAACCATTTAAAGTTTGAGGAATTTTGATTACCATATTCCCTGGTTGTTTTGTAGGTTCGCTTAGTTACAAGCTTTACAAAAGTTAACAGTACAAACAAAATCCGTCCCTGTAAATGAGCAGGACCAACAAGCGTAAGGCACTGACTACTCACTCACTAACCAACACCAACCAAGCATCAAGCAAGGTGAAACTAAAAGATGTCTCATCATCCTTCAGTATCAGTCTTCATCATCAACTCGAACCCACCATTTCAGAAACTCGAAACAGAGGATTTCATGTGCTCTAAAGTATGTATCAGAAATCAAAACAGTACCTTAAAACAAAAGATAAGGCATGCATGTGGTCTAGAGAGGATTGATACAGAGAGTAAAGCTGCTAATATTTTTGGATTTTTCTTCTTGTTCTTTCCATGAAACATTTTTGTACATAACCCAGCCACAAAATACAAGCTTGGCACCTCCAACTTCAATTTTTTTGTTCTTTTTTTTTCTATCTTTTCTATAATGCCAGCTACGTACAAAAAGAAAAGAAACCCTTTTGTCAAGTTTCCATTAATGACTATGTCGCTTAAACCTGACCATACCTTTAGGGAATGGTTGGGATACGACCAAAAAGATAACCATAAAGCTAAGAGGAGGATTATAAAACTTTTCTCTAACTATTTACTTTATCCTTCCTTGCAAATGTCACTCTTTTATAGAGCCACCTCGGTCTGCAAAGTGGTGGCGTTGAACCCCACCTGTAATTGCTGCGGTGGTTGCTGCTGCTGCTCAACGTCCCACCTTGCCTTAGCAATGACTCCATGCACAGGCACGTAATCCTACTCAAAACAAAACGTTATCATCATTTGCAAGCAAACACCAACTTCTAAGAAAGATTCCATCTTCAAACACCTTATTGTCTTTCCATTTATGAACCACAAAATTATTAGATAAGGCGACCCTTAGATATGTGTTTTACAGTAAAGGAAGCAAAAGCCATGAACACACCTCAAGTTTTTGGACAAGTTCTTTTGCATTTGGTGCAGAGACAAAGATGTTGCGCTGGGATGGTTTAATGAAACCATCATCTACAGCTTTATCAATGAAAGTAAGAAGGGAATTATAATATCCATCAACATTAAGCAAACCCACCTGCATTGTTTCACAAAACAATGTTTTGAGACCAAAGTAGAAGAATATCATATTGTTGTCTTACGTTTTTTAAGGATGCTTACAGGTTTATCGTGAATACCAAGTTGAGCCCAAGTGATAACTTCCAACAACTCTTCTAAAGTTCCATAACCGCCTGAAACCAATGTAGAGACCAAATGAAATCGCCATCCATTTACAAAGAAACAGAACAGGTAAAGGTCTGATCTTGGATCTTCTATTCGATGAAAGAAACATATGGGACCTGGTAAAGCTATGAAACAGTCGGAATGACGAGCCATCTCTGCCTTTCTTTGGTGCATATCAGCTACTGGCCTAACCTCTCCTACCGTCTCACCAGTTATCTGTGGCTCACACACATTAACACATTCTTATAAACACGCATATTATAGACAGAATGAAGCTATCAAAAGGTTTAACTTCATTCAAACGAAATATAAAAGTGCCCACAATAAGAAAAAAAATTGAATGAGATTTGAGCACCTCTTTGTTCATCAGAGTCCTGGGGATGATCCTGTAAACAAGAGCAGCCCACGTAGTTTTAGCAATAGTGAATTAGCAAATCTTCGAAAGTTTAAACAACATTCTTAAAAACTTAAAAAATAGGAGAAAGTATAGTTTATTAGTGGCATTACCCAAGAACATTGCCTCCACCATGATGCACAGCTTGCGAGACCAAACCCATCAGCCCAATACTCCCCCCTCCATAAACAAGATCCAGTCTTCTCGCCACCTTTAAACATATAAAACACCAAAACCTTTGAAACATGATATATGAAGATGAGATAACGAAGGAGAAGCTTGAAAGGTGAAAGCTTTAGTTACCAGCTCTTGAGCTAGTTCAACGGCAGCATCTCTGTAACAATCCCTCTTTCCAGTACTGCTGCCACAGAACACACAAGCCCTCTTGAATCTTGATCTCACCACCTTACTCTCCATATCCATTTTCCTGTGGAACTTGCTCACTGCCCACTCTTGGAACAGAGAGACAAAAACTTTTACGGCGCAGCGCGTGAAGGATGTGCAGTTTTGTGGAGAGGTATGGAACACCTGCCATATATATAGTCTCCACAAACAATATATTTGAAAAGACAAATCAGATTACAAAACATACAACAAAAGGACAGGACAAGAAAGTATTTTAGAAACAATGTGATCAATATTGTATCGAGTTTGATATCGAATTGGACTTTATAATAGAATTATATCGATGTCGATCGGTACCGAATACTATTTTGAGATATTTTTTAAATTTATAAAATAGTCCTTAAATTTTTTAAAAATTACAAAATAGTTCATATTGATATATTATATAGTTGTACTGTATATTTTACTAGTTTACTATTTACATAAACTATGCTTTCAAAAATTTTAATAATAAATAACAATGACAATTAATTTGAAATAATAATAATTTTTAAATATTTTACATATAAATAATAGCCACAGTTAATATAAACAAAGACAATTAATTATTTAACTTTTTTAGGAACAATTAAATATTTACCTAGCTAAAACTAATATTCAAATAAGCAAATACTATCGTTATTAACTACAATCAAATTATTATTAATTTCTAATTCCATAATTTTATACTTAACTAATTATTTATCAAAATTCAATACCCAAATATTAAAAATTAATGACCATTTAACAAATATTAAAAATGTGTCAATTAATGATTGTCAATTTTAATTATCAATTTATCAATTTTACATTTAATTATTAATTTCACATTTGATCAATTGATTGTCAATTGTACAATTTGGTTTAAATGTTGCTTTGATTTTAATTATCAAACTCAATTTCAATTGCACAAACTCAAATAGTCAAATTCAATTTCATTCACAATAATTCAACAATTCAATAGTAATTTCATAAATCTACTAATAGACTAAATCGCAATCACCAATTCACCATTCCAAAATTCAAACTTAATTGAAAAGCTGACCAACAATGACCAATCACCAATCAATTTTAATTTCACACATTCGGTGCAACTTCTACAAGGCAAAATGACAAATTTCAATTTCAATTTCAACAACCGAAATCAGCTTCAACCTTCAAGCCTTCAACATTCACACATTCGGATTTTTTCCCAAATCCACCATCATCCGAAATCAACCTCTACCATTTTTCCCAATTCCACCATTTTTCCCCTCTCATTCTCAACCGAAATCAACCTAGGATTTTTCCTAAATCCACCTCCATCCAACAACAACACCAAATCAACAACAACACTTAGGATCACAGAAGCAATCAATAACAAAATTCCATTAAAAATCAAACACAAAATAAAAAACATACACCCAAACACAATCGGGTCTTTGGTGAGTGTCGGGTACTCGGGTCTTTCTTCGGTGGTCATGTGGTGCGTCGACGACGAGGAGGACGGAGGAGAAGGCGGCAAGGAGTGGCGAGGAGCAGTGAGGAGACCGATCTGTCGAAGCCTCGAAGGGAGAAACGTCGAAGACTTGAAGGAGGACTGGAGAACTGGACAAGACGTCGACGGCGAGGAGGAGACGGCGACGGCCAGGCGAGACACGGAGAGAGACACCAGAGAAGAGAGGAGGCGTGCGGCGTGGGAGAGAGGAGGCCGAACTGCCGAAGAAGAATCCAAAAGTCGAGGGGATAGTTTTAGGTTTAAATTTTTCAGAAATTGCAAATTAGCCCTTGCAATTTCTAGAAATTTGCGGTATCGGCCAGAATTTAAGGTTTCGGCTTGAAATTTCACGCCGGTATTAACGTTATGGATTTCGTACTGTTTTTCAGTCAGTACCGACCGGAACGGTACGAAATCCGTTTCTTTGCTACATAGATCACTGTCACTATTTAATAAAAAATAAATATGCTATTTCGTGACTAACAATTTTGAAGCATTAGCTAACAAAATAAGTCAAAACCTATCTTTGGTTGGTTAAAGAAAAAGAATAGTGACAATCTCCGGTGTATATGTTTCCCAGAAAAATTTCCCCTTTTGTCTTGTTTCCTGCCTCTTGTCAACTCACCAAATCATGCATTAACGTAAAGTTAATATTGTAGGAACTAATAAAAATCACCATGCAGGATCAAAGTGGTAGGAAAATTCGAATGCCTCTTTTCATTGAAACGTTAACTTCAGTAATCACATGAAACGATAGGCTTTTGGATAAGGTAGAGGGGATAAGATTTTTTATCTAATTTTACGATATCTTTTATAAATTTTAATCATTTATTTATACAGGTTTCATATTTATTTATATAAAATTTATATAAATAAATAGTTAAAATTTATTAAATAAAATAAAATACTATAAAATTGAACGAACGATCAGGACTCACGGTAAGATGCAAACTTCTCTTGCAAAAGCTTGAATGGACAGGTTTTTGGCTGTTAGAAGGGGCTACAGAAGTCTGAACCTACTCAGTACCCTTTGTTTTCAACCATGCAATAAATTGGATGGTTGAAATTAAAAAGGGACCCAAAAATAAAAAAAAGGGTACAGAAAATCTGCCCCGTTGGAAGGAGTCTACGTGAAAGGGATATGGCAAAGATGCAAACTTCTCTGACAAAAGTTGAGTGGACAGGTTTTTGGCCATTAGAAGGAGTCTATTTTGAAAGGGGACGTGTGAGTGATAGTGTTATTCAGCAAATTTATCTGTTTCTTCTTGGGCTGTAATCCAAGGAATATCTAGAATTGTCAGGCATGTACAATTACATAATTGACCAATCCCTTTTCTTCAATTACGAGAATAATACTTAGAAAGTATTTAGACAAGATGATCCAAAAATTTTGACTATTTGAGTGTATTAAACTGCAGATCATAATGTTTGATAATCAATCGAACTAGTTAGTAGATTGAACTCAATTAATTGATTTTAAAAGTACTTTTATAAGGAGTGTTTCTTTCGCGGCTATAAGAAATTCAGAGACTAAAAAATTATTATATCAAAAAATTATTACAAATTAGTTAAAGAGATAAAAAACAAAGATCCGTATCAATAAAGATAGAGATAATAAATTTATTATATAAATCTGATATTTTTAATTTTAATTTTTAAAGTTAAATTAATATCTATCAAATTTGAGTTAAAATATACAAAGAATTATCATCCCATTATATAAGTCTTCTTTAACTTTGAAAGTATAAAATAAAGACAATTAAAATGACCGAGTAAATTATACAAACAAGTAATTGAGAAACGCCCAATAGGATACCTTTGTTTGAAATGATGATGTTAACTTCTTTTACTCTATTTAAATTTTTATGAGAATATTTAAAGACATAATAAAATACAATACTCATGTCTTTATATATTTTTTAATATCTTACTTTTATAAGTCATTTTACACAAAAACAGGTAATTTTATTAAACATTTTAAAATAAATAACTGATGCAATCCACTCACTCATGGCCCGAAATGTCTACTTAGCCTAAAATTACATTAAAAAAATACACAAATACGAGATGAAAAACAATACACGACGAAAGTTAAGGCAATGACAATAGCTTCAAATACATCCATGCACTCGGTGAAGAATTTTTTTACACAAGGCAGATGAGATGCTCACCAAATATTGATCTCTCTATTGTTACAATATAGTTAATTCAGCCATAAATTAATTGGTGATAATGTTGAAGGAGAACTTTGACAGCAGCTGTGGGACTCCTGATATTACCGGTCCATAAGTCTGCAGATATCCAAATGCATCAGAGATCAGATCAAACTTCCTTAATCTAATGTAATTACTTAGATTGCATACAACACAGCATCAATATCAACTACAATTACCAGCACAACACATGTGGCAAACAAGGACCAAGCTATCTGAACTGAAGAAATGTACCTTTTGATTTTCATGAACCTCGCATAATGGAACTGCAAGCAATTTCATATTTTTTGGTACATTGAATTTTCGACTTGCTGGTAACTTGACAAGGTAAAGTTTTGTGCATTCCTGTCCAGTGAAACAGGTATGAGAATTTGTGAATGCATGCAATCCAAACCACAAAAGGAGCTACCGATTAACCTATTGGGGAAGAAAGTTAAACTATAAGAGGAACTATCTTCATCAAATCACCTTAGGCATTTTTCCACCAGGGGGTAAGTATGGATACAACAGAGTTTCGAAGTCATGCCTCCACCACATTCCAAGACATTCTTCCACCTACACACGGGAGACATGTAAACAACAATGAAGAAACCTAAAACCATGAGGGCAATGGATTACCTTCCAATCAGTTTCATCCTCATTTACAGAAAGCTTCCTTGATAGCTTACGCCTCAATCCATCAACATCTGGAAAGTCCAATCAGTGTCAATGAACAAGAATTGCCCTCGGTTCAAGAATATGATTAACCTTCCCATTGTCAGGTCTGGCGAACTGGACATAAAGAAGCACTTGCCTGATTCACCTGGTCTAATGCGACCACCAGGTAGCTTAAAGATGGAATTTCTTATTTGCAATAGTAGTAGATGGGGGTGTTTGAACAACTCAACCTGATCCAGCAACATTCATACTATTCAATCAAGTCTTATGTTCTCAACCCCAACAATGTTTATGAAACATCTGCCAAGAAAAGTTGACGACGTCTAATCCAAAATCATACTATAACAATCATTACTAAACTCATCTGACGTTCAATTACGACAGATTACTCGAACAGCCAATCAAAAATAATGAAAAGGAGTCAGATATGACGAAAAATAGAAACTAACCAGAATAACAGCTTCCACGCAGGTCCTCAACCCACGAATATCATAGCTAAACACGGAAAGATTAAAAAAAATCTCAAACCCACAAAACTATTCCTGGAAGAGAAGAAGAGCAAACCCCAAAAAATCAAATAGCGAAAAGATATAAAAAAGATGCATACTTGATCTTCATCCTCTGAAAGCGATCATACAAAGTCTCATCCCTGAAAGGAAGAGGCTCTTTGGAACCAAAGGAATAGCTATTTAGAGGATATATGTCCACCACTAAACTTCCATCAACCCCATGGTTTCTGTTATTCCCAAACGTAGACACACTCGTCTGATCATCCATATCCAGTTTCTCCAAAACAATTAGATACCCAAGAGGATCATCTCAGAAACGTATTAAGTAGTAGTCTTAGGGGACTCAATGTGAAGAAGAGAGTCAAGGAAAAGTTGAGAAATGAAAAGAACTAAGAAGACGTGTCCAGTGCTAGAATGGTGCAGGGTGCGCTAAAGTCCCAAACGTGGCGTTCCGGAGAGAACTGGACGGTGGACTAGAAAATAAAAATGTCAATACTTGAGACGGAAGACGTAGAATTTTGTCGGAAGAAATGCTGGGCTTGGACTAGTTACAGGCATTTTGCCATTTCTGGGGTGATCCCAGAATCCAGTATTGATGGGCCACTAAACTATAATTTGGGTACATCATCCAGCAGCCATGTTTGGTATTGGTAGGCTTTGGTTAAAGTTTTACTTCTTTCTTGCTTTCTTTTCCAATTTCGACGGCGGTTTAGAAGCATGATAATGAAGTTCAAATTTTGTTAATAAGTTACCTGCTTTCTTCATTTTTCTTTCCTTGGATAGTTTCTCACTTACATACATGTGCCTCTTCTAAAACATCCAAAATCGATCTTTGAACACGTCTATAATCATGCACTATTCTCTATAGTACAATTACCATAAAAAGGATCAGTTAACCAAGATCTCAAATTGTTCTAGGTAGACTGTCATCAGTTAATCCCATATGCCATATCAAGAACTATTTTTGTTAGAGCTAAACATGTTTTTATGATTAGGAATTGACTTCGGTTGCAAATTGCCTTGGACCTAATGTTTACTGTAGCGAGCGCCGGCTTAAAGTCGGCAACGTAACTCATGAAATAAATATCAAGTTTTTAAAACCAATCAAAATTCATCATTTGGCGTGAGATATATAAGAATGGACTAAATTCTTTATATATATAAAGAAATTGTGTTTCATTATTGTAAAAAAAGAGACACAGGAGGAGTCAATTATATCAACTTCAGCCAGTTAATACTGGACAAGGAACATGTAAATAACATTCATGTCTTTGAATTCGGGTTTACAAGACAACACCCTTCCTCGATCCAAATCTTGAATCAATTCAAATATTGGTTCTTGTTTGCAATTGGTTTCCCATTTGTTCCAGGCAAGTTATCTATTTCTGTTGGAAGTTCATTCGCTTGTACGATGTTCTTATCTTGTTACTTGGATCGTTTAATTGGTGGGTAAAAGTATTAGCTGAAAAAGGATGTCATAGTTTCATCTGCAAGTTTTAGTTGCAAAGTTTTGAAATTTGCAGCTGTTGTTTGAGAATTTCAAGTCTCGAGCTCTCTGCTTCTAGTTCGACTTTCTAAGACTTCTGCGAAGTTTTTTCTTTTTGTTTCCAGGCTCTGTCTTTAGGTTTCACGTTTTCCTGCTGTGATTGTAAGGTTTTGTGGTTAAGCCTTAAGCCACTGCAATCAGGAGTATCGAAATTACGAATTTTGTTGTGAATTCTTGGAATAATCTTGGGATGATTGAACTTTTGAACAGATATCTACAGATTGAAGAATTCTTTTGGTTCTACAGTCTGCAATTTCAGCATGGATCCAAGTATTGTCCTTCTCTTTACCACTTCTGACTGTTAGTCTTAGATAAAGTCTGGGACTAGCTATGATTCAATTTTTCGCAAATGCTATTGTCCGTGGGTGTCCTGGACCATCTGGTTGATTTGATATGCCAGTGCAATTCATAGATAGTAGTAGCTATTTGATCAATATCAGTTCTCATCTTCCATATTTACATTTCTTCTGAACTTGGCAACTGATTGTTCGTAGTGGCTGTTGAATTTGTCTGTTCGGGAATAAGAGACTTTTTCTCTATTATTTGGCAAAATTAACTAATTCACTTCCTTGGTGATGCAGATGCGGTAGAAGATAAAGGAATTTTAGAGTCTGGCCTACAGTTGGCGAAATCTATTACTGATAAACATGTGGACCTTCTGAGGCCAGCTACCGGATATTATTCAGCAATTAAAGGTGAGTACAACGTAGCTTGTGCACAATTGTTTTCCTTTTATCTGCAAGTGGAATGTGGGCAGCTGGGAGCTCGAATTCTTTTGAAATACTTTTAACGGTTCCTGACATTTTCGTGCCTTCGTTAATCTGTGAATCCAGTGCATTTTTCAGTTTGCAAACAGCAAACACACTTAGAAATTTATTATTTGAAGAGATGATGCACAATATTTTATGCATATTAGCTGCTTATCTAAACATCTGAGAGTTGATAGTTTTGACAGGGCACGCAGCAGGTGCTGCCGAACGTGATAAGGCAAAATATACCCTCATCAGGGATCCCGAAGATTTGCAACAAGGGATCTATGACAAACCCCTTCCATGCTTTGGCTGTGGAATAGGATGGTTTTCGTGAGTATTCCTTGAGTTCCTTTTTCTCCTGCAGGTAATTGCTGTCACTCATGTGTTTCACGTCTTTCGTTGCAGTTTTCTGACAGGATTCATGTTCCCCTTGATATGGTACTTTGCAACCATTCTTTACTTCGGAAACTACTACCGTAAGGATCCACGGGAGCGATCAGGCCTAGCTGCCTCTGCAATTGCTGTAAGCTCAAACCCCATACGGCCTTTTCTTCTTCTCTCTCTTTCAAACCAGTGTTGGATGCTAAAATATACGACCTGAACTTTTTCTTTACAATATTCATTAACTATTCATCAACGTCACTGAAATCTCTAACATGTTATTTTCTGTTACAGGCAATAGCATGCTCTGTTCTGCTGTTGGTTTTAGTAGCTTACTATCTTTTAATTTAGAGCAGAACGCTTCACATGTAATTCCCAAAATCAGTTGGAAGAAACTGAGTCAGAAAGAGCACAATAGAGAGATGTTGTTGCATGAAGATGGAACGGTTACGCGTAGGGTAAAGCGCACACATTGACCTTAGTCGCGTTTTCGCACATGTTGGGGAATCCTGTTAAACAAACACCAGACAGAATCTAGCATGAAATTAGGAGAAGGTTATAACGAATATATATTATATAGATTTGTTATGTCAATTGTTTCAAAATTTACAAATTGATTGTCTTCATTTATTGCGAGTTGGTTGCCCCTTTCAAATTTAGGGTATTACACAATAATAACATGTTTACTCCAGAAGACACCATTTTAGTTGTTTTCTTCACCAAATAATTTTGAATTCTGGGGTTATGATAGGAAGAAATCTTCTAAAATCTGCTTAACAGGTTTGGTATAGGAAGGTTCAGGATGTCCTGAATCAAACTAAACCCGTGAATTGAAGCTTCACAAGGACTTACCAGAGTCCTCCTGAAATATTTGAACTTCAAATCGCTTGTGCCACCTACCATTCTGCTGAACATAAAAAGCTTCCAATAATTGAAGTTGAAGATTCCCAACCCATACGAGAGAAGAAATTTGCTTAAACATTTTCGCCTCTCAAAAAAGGAGGCAAGATAAAATTAAAGGTCAAATATTTACGACTAAAGCTTTGCACACAATGCCTCTATAATTCCGAAACAAGGGGAAAGGTGAGTAACAACAAAAATTCCCCAAGAGCCAGTACTAACGATAGTAACTTCGAGATAAATCTGAATCTGAATCAATAGAAATCCACAGGACGTAGACAAAAAGTCTTGAGGCCAACCTACTTGATCCTTAACCAGTTAGGTTGATGGACGACCATGAATGTTGCAGGGTGATGATGAGAAAGCGTACTCCAATAAATGAAATTACCCCTGTTTGGATTTCTTTCTACATGCAAAAAGAACTCAGTTCAATCTGTGGCCACCAGATGCACGCATTTCCCATTAAGTCTGAATCTTGAACTTGAATTAACCTGTCACATCAACAGAAACATGAGTTCATTTCAAAATCAGACAATCTTGCTAAAAGAAGTATACCAAAAGTTTACCGCACTATCCCTCTAGTTAGTCCCTCCTAAAATAGGAACACCAAATGACCAATTTCTCTTGTAGAGAACTGACCTAAGATTACTGCACTATCCCCCAAGTTAAAGGGCCCTTTCTTCTAACAGATAAATACCAAATGACCCATTTCCTTTGCAGTGAGCTAACCTTTTGTTCAAGGATATTGCTCAGTTCAGCCTCGTCTTTCGTTAAGCCAGCTTCCTGTAGGGACTTCAGAACAAATTTTTTAAGTTTCCTCATCTTCAGAACTCTGTCAGGATTCTATATCACATAGCAAATACAAAAATTTAAGTTAAAATAAGGATAAACAAAAAATGACACCATAAACCCAATTAAGTTCAATATAAATGCTTCTGAGACTGTTAAAGCACAACGTGATCATGCATCCACTTTTATCTCCACTGCTTGACTATTATAAGTAAAAGATTAAACCAAGGCATGGAGCTGATGCTATCATTACTTACAGATGTCAGTGCTGCTTTGATCAATTTCTTCCACTTAATCTTCTTTTTAGCATCTTCATTTGCAAAGTTAGACTCGACCACCTTATCATCTTCCAGCATATTGTATTTAGCTTTCTTTGGTTGACTCTCTGTTTCCTTACTCTTTGCTTCTATAACCACAACTGCATTTTGTGCTCCATCCATAGCATCACTTTCAGCCCGCTTCTCAGTGCCATCACCCTGAAATTCATCAAGTTTTCTCCTCTTCTTCGATGGCAACATACCATTTTCTACCTCGGAGTTGCTGTGGCCATTCTCAACTTTAGATATCTTTAGCATTCCTTGTTCATCATCCAAGTCTGTAGGGTCGCCTAGTTTACCATTTGTAGTTTTCTCAACAGGAGCACTTGTATCTGTAGCCAATCCTCCTGTCTGTTTAGGTGTTCCACTAGCAGCATGAAAAGCTCGGGCCTTCGCACGGTGCTTCTTTCCATCAGCATGGAGAATTAAAGTCTGCTTACTCGTAGCCTTGGTATTACAGAGACTTTAAGGACATGGATTTGGATGGTAGAATGAGTTAGGAGAAAGTATGAGTTGAGAATCATGAGGTATGATAACTTCCAAATGCATCATGGTTATAGGTTCTCATTTTCTCCAAGACCAATTATTAGACAGATCCAATTTTCACTTAGGCATAATTTAACACACCTAATGTCAACTAGAAGCATTAATGTAGGCCTAGTAAAGTTTTACAAACTATGGTCAAATCAACTTGCTCTAAAACTAGAAATATATGTCCAATACAAGTCTTCTGAATTGGACCTTGAAAGGTTAGACCTACAACAGAAGCTTAACATATGCAATTTCATTACACACATGACATCAGACCAGGACTAACTGCTGCCGACCTAGTTTTAAAGTTCAGACTTCATTTTGTAAGCAGCAATTTGGCAAAGGCAATTCATATTCATTCTTCTCTATTGGGAATATCCCCCTATCATTCATACAAAACCTTTTCACCTTAGCTGCAAACTGAAGTAACATGTCAAAGAATACAACATTGTGACAAAAAGACGTAAAAATAAATATTGACTAAATTATTTCAAATATCTTAAACTATACATAAAATATCAATTATATCTCAACCTTCATCACGACTTATGGAAATGTATACTTATTTATCCTATTGTCAATATTGTTAATAACAGAAGTTAACCGCGTTGAATTGATATATTTCTTTAATAAAGGTAAGAAGCAATTTTATAAGGTAAGGATTGAATCTCCGAAACAACGAGGCCCGAAAGAGTGTTGATATGGTCAGTAGTGGTTTGATGAAGGATTGTACAATTAATCCATAACATACTGTATTTCAATAACAAACGGTTAGGTTTTGTCACCAACAGTCTTAGTAGTTAAGTTATGTTACTAACAGTGTTACCAATGGGATACATAGGTATGCATTCCCAAATGCCATCTTATGTAATATTAAAAAATGAAGATTGAGACATACTTCAATGTTTTGTTAAATTCAAGGTATTTGAAATAATTTACCTAAAATTTTCATGCATCAAAGTATTGTCAATTCACATCATCTTTTACCACCAAAGTAATTCTAGAAATCATATTAACATATATCAACTCTGTTCGACAAACAGCGAATTGCATTAATTGTTAGCTAATTCTATCAACGGTTAGTTGATAACTGATTATATCAGCTGATTTGACCAGTAGATAACATCAGGTGTTTATTAAAGATGTTTGGTAAAATTAACTAGTTAGTATTAACTGTTGATGTGTAAAATGACTTACAAGAGTATGATTTTTAAAAAAAATTATAAGGGCATAAATATTATATTTCTTAGTATTTCGTTGAATATTCTTATAAGAATTTAGATTTTAAATATTTAATTTTACAAAAATTAATTTATTAGTAATAATAATAATAATCCAACGTTAAATTCTCTATTAATATAAATGATGCAGCGAGTTACATCATATTACTATTTTTCATATAATATATATGAATTTTATTATTTAATAAATTAAAAACATCTACAATTATAGTATAACACAAATATAATATATAGTTGTTATATACTAACAATATTAATTTGATGTGACTCTTATGTTCAAAAACTTAATATTATGGTGTTTTTAAATGTAAACTAATATTATAAAATTAAATAAAGTTAAAAAATTTAATTAACCCTTTATTATATTCTTTCAAACTTTACAACATAATTGTACGATTAAAAAAAAGTCAACTTCGCAACTTCGAAAACATACAGAGAAAAAGCAGAGAATAAAATGAAGGACAATATTATCATTAAGCAAATAGCTAACTTCAAAAGTTCTTCTTTCGGCACTTTTAGAAATCAGCTTAATAAAGTTAAATAAGTTGACCAATAAGTCATTCACCAAACATATCAGTATCTTTTTTAGATAGTCAAAATTTTAACTTTTAGTCAATTAGCTAAAAACCGCTTATCAAATGATCGCCAAACAATTCCGTCGTCTGGCAGAACACAGAAGGCAAGTTGGGAATCATAAAATCAAGAGTAGAACAATATCAATTACCATAATAAGAAGCGAGGAATCGGAGATAATGGGGAAAACAAGTAAACAACAGCAACGCACCTACAAAACCATGGTGGGCGTTCAGACAATCCCACATTAATATCAACATCAGGCTGTTGCTTCGAACCCTTGTTGGTCTTGGGAGTTGCTCCATTAGAAGCCTTCCCTTGACCCTTTGGACCATACTTTTCCTGTAAGCAGGTTCGATGGTTGAGACCCAACACGCATTAGATAATTCAACTATACTAAATTACTTTCAAGATAACAAACATTCAAGCAAGGTGGATTTGAACTTCAAAGAAACAATCAACACAAAAAGGTGATTCGACAATCATTCACACTACAGAATAAGACATGGAGAACGGACGCACCGCTTCAGTGATGCACTGAGTGTGACCCTGAACGCTTTCAGGCCTAAAAACCTCTCCGCAATCGATACATGAAAACTACAAAATTTAAAGCCAAACACCCATCAAATTGCTTCACTTTTTACAATTTCTGAAGCTACAACCCAGAAAAGCAAGAGAAATTGGGGATAAAGGAAGAAACTTCATATTAGAGACCTTAGAGGCAGAGCAACATCGGAAGTGATTGGGTAACTTAGGTTTCTTCAAATTCTCTCCACAATCCTCACACTGAAACCACACCATTTGTGCCAAAATAAGATTATTTTAATCTTTTATTCGTTAACACAGCTGATGGGCCGTTGGTTGGCGAATTACACGAGAACAACCCTGTAAAGTGCAAGTTCGAGGAGAAAGAGGCAGGCGTTTTGACGTTTTGTTGGGTTGGGAACTACGCTTACTAGGGTTTTAGTCGAATTTTCCAGAAACTTCAGACCAGGTGTGGCCCAGTAAACGCTGCGTTTTGATGCGGATTCTAGGTCTAAATTTTATGCGTGGGGAAAGTTGAGAAAGGACTCGGTCCTAGGGCCCATATTATATTATATGATCCAACCCAAAAAATATAAAGAATTAAAAATAAAATTGATCGAGAAAATTATTTGAAATAATAAATCTTCTAAATCACAACTTATTATTAGGCTTATCAGGACGGATTCAAAAATTTTTTTAAGTGAGGGTAAAATTTTACTGGGAGCAAGAAAAAAATTTAATGAGAGCAAAATTTTAATTTTTTTATGAGTTAAAAATTTAAAATAATAATTTTTTTTTGTCAAATTTTTTGAAGCCAGTGAGACAAGTGCCCCCACTTGCTCCCACTATGACTCCGTCCCGAGGCTTACCATGATAAGTTTTGTCTAAACTTGGCTTTCACGAAGCTTGAAATCGACACCTATAGCCAATTTCTAAAAAAAAAATCGACACCTATGTTTTTTAATTTTAGAATGGAAAGGTTAATATACTTCTAATTATTATTATTGACAAGTACGCGTGAACAAAGTTTTAGAAAACATCAACTTTTGCAAAATCATGAAGAAAGATAGGTGATAATAAATTATAAAGGGGTTAATTTTTTTGAGATTTTCAATTTAATAATTAACTTCTAAAATTTTTAAAAATTCATATAATCTAAATTAAAATGTTGCCTTCATTAATTATTTATTAAATGTAGTTAATATATCACATTTTTAGTGGACACTTGGATAGCTCTAGTGGCTTTAAGTTCAACCATAATCCATCTAACTCATGTAATCATTAGATTGAATATCATATCAAATTTGGTATCATTTTTTGATCTAAAATAATATGACATAAACATCGAATAGTATTGAATATTATTTTGGAAAATTTTTAAAATTATAAATTAGTCTATTAATTTTAGAAAATTACAAAATAAACCTTATTATAATCATATTTTGTAAATAAAATTATTTATTATAAACTCGAACAAAATGCATCGCTTTTTTATTTTTTAAAAGGTGCAAAGCGAAAACAAATGTAAAAGGATGCGTTAAACAAGGTGAGGAAAGGAGACAACGAGGAGAAGAGTCAGGGATAATGGTAACACGTTGAGTTAAGAGAGTTGACTGAGATTTATGCATTACAATTTTTGCGATATTGAAATCGATTTTTCATATTTAACAAAAAATTTAAAGAATTAGAGGCAGAGGTTGTGTGCAAGGGAGGAGAGTTGGATAGGAAGATAAGTAGTTTGAGTTTGTAATTTGGTCCTTTTGTTTTACCGATAAATACCAATTAGTATCACCCAAAATTTGAATTTGGTATTGAAATATGGTTTTTGATACCATTTTTTGGATGGTACAAGCGTTTTGGTTAGAATACTTCAAAAATAATAAGATTACATTTAAACCATGTCAGAAAATAAATAACCCTAAATTTTATTATTCTCTAAACTATGCCCTCTTCATCCCTTTTGTTCCCCCCTTTCTCACTCTTTCGTTTCTCTTATAAACTTGAACTAAAAAAGTTTGCAGCTTCTAATGGCATCATAACATTCATCAAAGGGAGCACTATTAGGCATATAGAAGCAAGCTCAATGACTGTGTTAGAGTAAGAAATTTTCTAATTTTGTGGATTAATGGGTGTTATGCGTACTTTATGAATAGAGAGAAATCTTAGAAGATATTTTGTCTTTTATACTAGACGTGCGGTGAGTTGTTGGGTTTTTAGGATTTTTTTTGGTTTTTAAGTTTCAATATTTTTTGTGTTTACTCAATTTTCCTAGATTGTTGTTGATTTTATAAGTTTCCAAGGATTTTGGTTATTAAATCTTGATAATCTTATTAACAATTTTCTATTTTACATTCAATTTCAATATGAGGATTGTGGGTTTTTTATTGAACAATTAAAAAGAGCTTTAAGTATCATCCCTAGTCTATTGAAAAAGATAGGGAAACTAGAAAACAAATAAAAAACTAAAGTTGAAAATATAAGTTAGAAGAATTTTTTTGTTCGTGATTGTGAAAAAACAATGCTAAAAATGGATGTAAAAATAGAAGGATTAATTTATACTTGATCGCTTTATTGTAGCTGTTAATTATGAAATTAAATGTACCATTGAATACAACATTTGTGAGACTAACAACTTAAAATTGTAATTTTATGGTTTTGAATATGTGAGTAGCAATCATTCATAGTTCATAATGAAACGAATTGACTAATATGCTTACGACGAATTAGGCTACATATTTCAAGTTGTGTTTCTGAATCCCTCATGTCATTATCATTGTAATGCTCAAAACTTATTTTCTATTTCTTGAAAATTGCCTTTCACAAAAGTCGATCGAGCTACTTTTTATAAAAGCATACGTTTAAAATCGTGAAATTCACAAATATGCTTCTTTTTTTTCCTTTTCTAAGAACTTGTGGAGGCCTTATAATAATTTTATGCCTATCCTTAGGGAGCTTTGGATTATTCTCACATAAAATGTTTAAAGCCCTACTAATGACTTGCTTATATGATGCAACAAAAAGTTAATTATGTTGGTCTAATATAGCAAAAAGATGAAGAAAAAGGTTAGATACCAACCATAGAAGCGTGGCCATATGATATGAAAATTAAAAGGAAGTTAAAGTTGACATTGACTCTAAAAGTGAGCCTACATCTTTGGAATAATGTCATACATTAGTAATGCATAACATCTTAAAATATACGAAAATTATATCATAAACTTGGAAATATAATGTGTTAGCCCCGGAATTTTTTTTATAAATAAGCATGATTAGATTAATTTTGGGAGTATTGCTAGATTAATTTATGTTGGAATTACTTTGCTTACCAATGTGATTGAGATTATATGAAGTAGGTAAATTGAATTAAATGTTAGAAAGGTAAGTTTGTATAAGGGGCATAGTTGGAAGATCACTTAAGTTGGAAAGATTTAAGGCATTAAGGGAAGGGCTTTTTGGTCATTGTAGCTTCATTAAATGATAGAAATAAGACTTGGCTTGTGTGGGAAGGAGGAGAAACGAAAATTGAAGGAGAAGAGGGAGAGAGAGTGTCGTGGAGAGGGAAAGAAAGGAGAGAAAGAAGGTTTGATTAGGTTTTGAATTTTCATGGTCTTAAGAGGAGATTTTGAAGTTTTTCCAAGAAGAAAAGAGCAAGAGGAGGTTTAGAGCTTTCATTTGAGCCAAGCAACAAATTGAT
>JANITX010000211.1:21907297-21920402 GCA_027564395.1 Erythroxylum ulei
TTCCAGAATTCAATCTGATACTGAACCCGATACAGTATTCATAACATTGACAGGAGTTCAGTTGTTGATTTTGCGTTAGTTAAACGACGTCGTAAGTATGTGGTTGAGGGATGATTCAAATAATAAAAATAAATAATCAATCAAAATCTAATTCTCCGAAGGAAAATGAAGAGGAAGTCTTAAAAACTTTCAAAAACCCCGACAAAGCCTGTCGATTAAGGGTTATTATTGCATTGATCAACCTCGCAATGAAGTTAGCTGGCTTGAAATCTATCGAAAACGCCCACGACGAGTCTGTGTGGGCGGCCACGTGGGTTCCGGCCACCGAGTCCCGCCCGGCTCTCCTCCTCACCGGTTCACTTGACGAGACCGTGAAGCTCTGGAGATCCGACGAACTTAACCTTGAACGGGCCAACACTGGCCATTCCCTTGGCGTTGTGTCCGTGGCAGCCCATCCCTCCGGCATTATAGCGGCGTCTGCTTCTCTCGATAGCTTTGTTCGGGTCTTCGATGTCGATACTAATGCTACCATTGCCACTCTCGAAGCTCCCCCATCTGAAGTTTGGCAGATGCAGTTCGATCCCAAGGTAATTGTCTTTTTTTTTTTTAATTTCTTAGTCGGTGTTGCGAAATTTGGGATGGTAGTTCTGATCTGGGTTTGTGTTTCAACTTTTGAGTTGGATTCAAGAATCAAACCAACTGCTATATGAAGTGAGTGTCCAAAGTTACAATCTTTATGGTTCGGTCTTCGGTGATTAGAAATTGCCCGTCGTATCTTGGGATTTCTATTCTAAGGCGTGGGGGTTGCTTTGAGTTATGGGGAGACGTGACCTTTGCTCTATTGATTAAGATTTGGGTGAGGAGGAACCTGAAGCCCTAAAATCAGAGTGCCGAATCCTTTCGTGCTCGACTTCCCCAAGTCTTCACCTAAGCACTGGGTAAGTTAGAGCCGGTTTAAAAAGTTAAGGCGTTCATTTGAGTTTCTGTCTTTGTTAAGGGCACAATTGTGATGTAGAGTGTACATAGCCAAAATCTTTCTTGATTCTGGTAATAAAGTGATCAATTTGGTTCGTCTCTTTTCCACAAAAAACTTATCCATTGATATTGGAGACTTCAAATTTTCCCATTTGTAATTGTCAATTGATCACTTCATGACATGTCTGGTGGATCTGCAAATTAATCTCTCCAAATTTGCTCTACCATTTTCAAGAAGTTGATGCGCAGTGGACCTCTCGATGATGAATTTAGTTCTTGCATTTTTATAGATCCAGCAGCATTCTTCTTTCTTCCATATTTTAGACAACTGCTTGCCTTGTTTTAAGTATGCTCCTCTTTTCTCTGGGTTGACAATCATTTTAAGACAGGATTTGATTTACTAACTGCTGTTCCTGCAGGGTACTACTCTTGCAGTTGCTGGTGGGGGAAGTGCATCAGTGAAGCTTTGGGACACAGCCACGTGGAAATTGATGGACACCTTATCAGTTCCTCGTCCAGAAGTGCCAAAGCCTTCTGATAAGAATAGCAGCAAGAAGTTTGTCCTATCAGTTGCATGGAGTCATGATGGGAAACGAATTGCTTGTGGCTCAATGGATGGCACTATTTCTGTTTTTGATGTAGCTCGAGCCAAGTTTCTACACCATCTGCAAGGCCATTTCATGCCTGTGCGTTCTCTGGTGTATTCTCCAATTGATTCACGGGTGCTCTTTTCTGCTTCTGATGATTGTCATGTACACATGTATGATGCTGAGGGCAAAAGTTTGGTTACCGCAATGTCAGGGCATGCAAGCTGGGTATTAAGTGTTGATGCAAGCCCTGATGGAGCTGCCATTGCAACAGGCTCAAGTGATAGAACTGTTAAGCTATGGGATCTTAGTATGCGGGCTGCTGTTCAAACAATGACTAACCATGCTGACCAAGTTTGGGGAGTGGCTTTTCGGCCACCAGGAGGGACTGGCATCCGTGCTGGTAGGCTTGCTAGCGTATCAGATGACAAGAGTGTATCGCTTTATGATTATTCCTGAGGTATAACAATGTTTTGTGAAATCCTCTAATGCGTGAGCGTGTCACTTTGTGCTTATTGGATTAATAACTGGTTAAAGTTATTTATCTTGCTGGTTATACAAATTTGTGACGATTTAGGACTAACACTCTTCTGCACAACCTGATCTTTACGATTTTGTTTAAATTGTGAACAAAAGTTGCAGATAGAACATTCAATCATTATCAATACTGAATTAGCCAATCGGTTCTGATCACTATTGTATGATAGAACCCATCATTTGTTGAATAGGAAAACTAGCTACCTTGATCTCCGAAGTCCATGTCGAGACGTTTAAATCATTAGTTTAACATGCTACTAAGAAGCCAGTACTTGGGCAGAAGTCTCCATTTTCGAACAACAGATATACTACTGCCAACCATTGAGCTATAATAAACATCAGAGATTTGCCAGTCAACAACAGTCCACAAAACCAATTGATAGAAGGGAGTTTCACCATAAAGCAAACGCTTAGATGGATCTTTATAGAGGCGCAATTGAGCTTAATTTTGATCGGTCCCGTGGGTTTGGGAAGTTATAAGCTTAACAAAAGCAGACAAAGCGATACGATCATTCCATTGTAAAAGCCAGCGGCATTGTGTTCATATTGATTAGTGCACGTGCTTTTACTCATTTTGGTAACGGTGGTGCTTTAATGAACGATTTCTCGCAAAATGAGTAAGAATTAAAATAGAAGGAAAGAAAAGAAAAAGCTGCGCACAAGTTGCGAATTTGGTGGCGGTTATTGAGGGATCAAATCTTCTGTTTTCGTTTCTACTTGCCACCTTGTAACTTCTCCATCTTATCCATCTATTAAATGGCACATGGAATTGTTAGAATAAATACATTTTCACATGATGCAATCTTCATTCAATTGTATTATAATACAATATAATGCATTGATAAAAAAAAAGGATAATGATGATGATTTTAAAGTGTGAACTTAACAGTTAATAAAATTTATATGAGATAATAATCAAATTTTTAGATAATTTGTGCAGTAAAAATTAAATTTTCTGATCAAATTTTTTAAATAATCTGTGCGAACAAAAATAAAAATATCTTACAAGAGTTATTTTTTAGATAATATTTGTGAACAAAAATAAAGCTTTTTGACAAGAGTCATTTATTTATGTGTTAGATTTTTTCTACAATTGATATTGGAGCATTTAATTATGCATCTTAATCAAGACTATTCTCCAGATAAATTGAAAGTGTATTTGTGAACTTGAGTTTGTCTTGAAATAATTTTGTTTGATGAACTTGATAATGACAACATTTAACACAAATAGATAAATATTAATTATTTTGATTGTGCGAATGCAAAACAATATAATCTATATTTTGAATTTAGATGATATTCTATTTCTTCTGTTTTCGCTTGAAATCATATGAACATTAGATAAGTCAGTATTTTTATTTACAACTAATGTTATACAAATTATATCTCAAAATATCTATAAAATATCAAACCATATTATAATGGACAATAAAATATAGACATGCATAATACAAACTAGTGGAAACATAATAGTCGTCACATAAACTTGAACCAATTGAAGACTGAGTTGTGCCTAAAGAAAACAAAGGAAAACATCAAGAATTGCTTGAGACCCACAAACACTTCAATCATTATTCAAAACAAAAAAGGAAACAATGTAAAATATAAAACCTAAGCCATATCTTCGTGACTAGGCCTTTAAATCTCTAATGGCATCATCTTCTCTGATAGTGTCACGTGTGGCAGAGGTCTAGTGACCAGTGGTGTGGGTATTGTACCATACTAGGCAGTACGTAGTACAATTCTCATTAGTTTCATACCATTAGTTGATACCGACTGATACCAAAATATCGACAATTTTTTAGGGTTGAATGTAATTTTTAACAAAAATTTGGACTAAAATGTAAATTAAAAAATTAAACATTTTAACCTACACGTAACTTGAACCACCACACACGCAACTGTCTTTGATTTGCTTCTATTCTCACCACCACCCCAGTTGCCTGTCGTATCGCCACATTTGCACAATCGCCTCACAATCCTGCCTTTGCCAATGTCTCCTGTTTAAGCCTCAAAGATGTAATTGCAAAATGCAAATAAGCCATTCTGATTCAACCTTGAATAATTGAAAATTTGAAATATGTGCAATGTAGTGTGTTAACTACAGATTTGTGATGTGTTGTGTGACTTAAATGTTAAATGTTGAGTTAATTCATAATTGAGTAGTTGTTGTGTGTGTGATAGTGTGAGTGACTTATAGTTGTGAATTGTGACTTTTGGGTTTGAAAATTGCATTTTGAAAATTAAGGATAGCAGATAGTTATGCTTATTTTATCTGAATTTTGGATTTGAGGAATGAAATTGAAGATTTTATATAGAATTACAGTATTTGGAATTTGAAAATTTGGATGTGTTTTGTCATTTGTGTTGTTTAGCTTCTGGAAATTGAGGATTCAATCATTTAATCCAAAATTGAAGTTTGTGTTATTGTTTGAAATTTGAGAAATATTGAAATAAATGTTAGTCTTTATTATAAATCATGTTATATATTATAAATTGATTTCTTAATATACAAAATGAGTTAGTTAATTTAGGTTGAATTATATGATTACACGAATTAAGTTAAAGATGTGAGTTTATGTTTGAATCATAAAATCACACAAAATGGGTTATATTTATATCTTATGATTGAATTATGTGGTTATATAAATTGAGTTATAAATATGACATTAGTTTATGTTTAAATTATGTAATCACCCTAAATGAGTTATAATTGTGAGCTATGCTTGAATTATGTAATAATACAAAATGGTTATAATAGTGACTTTATGGTAGAATTATGTAATTACACAAAAAGAGTTATAATTGTGATTTGTGACTTTATGATTGAATTATGTAATCACACAAAATGGATTATAGTTGTGAAAATGTAGCAATCAATGTATATATTTGAAGTTTGGGTTAAGAAACATGACAATTTCTTGGTTTAAATGTCTTAATCATCAATTTTTCTTAAGGGATCATTTTTATAAGTTTATGAAGGTCAATTGCATGTATATAACATGATTGTTGAGAAACTGTTGTTGCTATATTTCTTCCTATTATTATACACAACTTGATTTTCATATGAAGTTATTAAGTTAATTTTAACATATGTCTTCATTTATTTTTACAGATAAATGGACGATGTTTAAGTATACCTGATAATTTAGTCGCTTTAGGTATAGGAAGATTTGATGATCCAGTTTGGGCTCATGTTAGATTAGTTATTAGAATGAAGAACCACATTTTTTTTTGTAAAAGGCGCGGGAATCGCTATATTAAAGAAGTATTTAGTTGGGATCAAAGCTCCTACTTTGTAAGAAAGAGAACTATGATGTCAAATGAAAAATGAACACTTTATTTAAAGAGTATCAACATGAGAAATATAAAAGGCAAATATTAAACTATGAAATTGATAGTTAAAGCTCTTTTATTAGTATTCAGGATGATAGTGGGAATGTTGAAGGTGGTAGTATTCCCACCTAACAAGAAGAAAATATTGCGCCTGATGTTAGAAAAAGAAGAAGACAGGTGTCTAATTTGTTTGTAACATGAACAACTCCTAGAGCTCAACCTTCAATCCGTAATGTTTTACAATCCAGAGAAATAATTCATAATATGGACATGGTAATGGCTAGATGGTGGTACAATTTAAGTATAACATTCAATGCTTCCTATTATTATTATTATTAGGCTATGGTGGATGTTATTATCTCTTAAGGTCCAGGATACAAAACTCCTTTAATTGATGACTACAGAAGTAAGTTTTTAAGTAGCTCTGTTTATGAAATAAAAAGTTATTTGGATAAAAAAAGAATGACTTGGGCTACGTATGAGTGTTCAATCATGTGCGATGTCTGGATAAATAGAAGACATGAGCCTATTATTAAATTTTTGGTTTATTTTATGAAGGAGAACTTTTTTTGAAATATATTGATTCATCTGACCTTATTAGGAATGTTGATACTCTACTTCAAATATTTGATGATGTTGTAAATGAAGTTGGGCTAAAAAATATTGTTGAGTTCATTACCAATAATGATTCCGCTTATAAAGCAGTTGGAAGAAGATTGCAAAGAAAATATTATTCTTTTTATCAGACTTATTGTGTTGTACATTACATTGACCTGATGTTGGAAAATATAAGAGATGCTAAGTATTTTCCTTCTATTGATGAGACTATGCAGAAAGCAAAAAAGGTGACCAAGTTTATCTACAATCGTGCATGAGTCTTGAATTTAATGATAAAGGATTTCACTAATGGTAGGAATTTGTGTCATCTTGCTAGTACATGATTTGTAAATAATTTCTTATCACTTTAGTGTTTTATTCTGATGAAGAAAGAGTTGATACAAATGTTTGCAAATGATCAGTGGGTTGCATTTCAACATGCTAGGTCTAATGTTAGATTGGATGTCTCTGTAATTATACTTGAATATAATGAATTTTGGTCCTAATTTCAATTTGTCATATGAGCTTACGAGCCTTTGGTGAGGGTACTTTGTCTAGATGATAGTGATGAGAAGGCAACAATGAGATATTTTTATGATGCTATGGAAAGGGAGAAGGAAGCAATCAAGGCCAATCGGAAAAATTAAGCCTTCTTTGTACTCACCTTATCTTACAATCCCCAATGAGAAAAGGGAAAGACAACTTTAATATTTATTGTTTACAGTTAGGGAATTTTCAAATTTTCGAATCTGAGGATCTATTTTAGACCAAGTTTTACAAAGAAAGATGAAGTTAATAAGGATGCCTATGAGATGACGTAAGATCTCTTCAACTTATAAATGGAGAATTGTAAGGATGCTTCTAGTGATTTTGGGATACCGATTGCTATTCATCAAAGAGACAAACTTAATCCGAGTATATTTTTTTTCACACTTATTACTTGCTAAAAATTAATCATCACTTTATTTTGTTTGTAGTGATGCTTTAGTTGTCTTACAATTGCTTAGTGGGACCAATTCGAAAGTGGTGTTTCAAAATTGCAAAGTTTTATAATTCGAATTCTAAGTCAATATGTAAGTGCAACGAGGTATAAAAGGAATTGGAGCACATTTGAGTTTAACCATTCCAAGAAAAGGAATAGATTGGAGCATAAAAGATTAAACAACTTGGTCTTTGTTCGATACAATTTAAAGCTTCGGAAAAGGTATGTTATTATCATTATTAAGTTGGATATAATTTCTTATAATTTCTTAATAATTTAATTTTATTGTTTACTAAGACTCTTAATAGAACAAGTAGTTCTATATATCTAATTTGCCTTAGTCATATAGATCTTAGGAATTGAGTTTGATAGATAAAAGTGACTTGGAAGATAATATTGGATAAGAAAGTATTGACATGCCATTTGATATAATGAATATGAATGATGGTGATGATGAGACTTCTCTCAATGATGAAGATTTTGTACCAAATGAGAATTGAAGTCAATGCAATTAAAGCAGGTATTAGATTAAATGAAGTTCTAGGTTTCTATTTCTCCTTTTCTTTTAATTTCACTTATACTTGATGTATATGTTAAATTCTATATATGTAATATAAATATTTTTATTTTAGGTTTCACTTTTAGTTGGTTATTTTCTCGATACAAATTCTTGTTGTAAATTGTAATAGTTAAAGAGTCATGAATATTTATTATTCTTTTGATTTGATATTTTGATGTAATTATTATTTATTTTATGATGAAATTGTAACATTTTAAATACTCTATATTGTCCTTAAATTTATATCTGCATGATTATTAAATGATCTTTTTTATATTAATTGTGATTATTATTTATATGTAAAATATGTGAAAAGTAATATTAAAAAATAAATAGATTATTTTTATTTTAAATTTCTATTATTATGATTTTGGAGACATGATTGATGTAAAATTATAAATTATACAGTACAATATATTGAAAGACTATTTTGTACTTTTAACAAAATTTAAAAATAATTTTTATAGATTTAAAAATTACCTAAAATAGTACCTAATATTGACCGATAGTATTACAGTACTGTAACCAAATTCAGTACTGATACTGGTATGATATTCATAACTTTGCTAGTGATGCTGATTTGGGAGCAATTTCTACCGACGAGCCAAGCACCATTGAGTAACGGGGAAGAGGGTGGGTGGCGTTACAGGCTTTCCACCCTTCTTGTTACTACTTCCACTAGTAAGTAGCATTATAGGTTCTCCCCCTTTACCGCCATTCTTCAAAGAGTCCGTCCTCTGCCTTAAAGCAATATTAAAGAAGATTAGGAAGAGGACAACGAAAAAGAAAGAAGTGAAGAGAAAGAACTAGAAATTGAAGCAGAGAAAGTTCTATTACTAGAAAGGAAGTGTCACTGCTGATGTTGTCGATACCACGACTTTCATCAGGAAACATTGCCTCTGCTAGTTGTAGCAGATGACTAATATAAACAAAAAGTGTGTAGGGTACACACTTACGCTTATATAGGGATGGGCTAAAAATAAATCATTTAAATAGGCCAAATAAAAACACCTTTTGGACAAATCCTATAATGTCTTGGGCTGTAAAATAATAATAGATTCTTGGATTAAAATATTTTCTAAAAGGACTTATAAAGATACACACGTACACATACACACACATATTATTTTAAATTAATTATTGCTTGTAATAATTATGAGTTTATCGAAGAAACCAAATATTGGTTCATTTGAATTTGAAAAGAAATGCATAGGTGGAGTTACATATTAAGAGATCATTCAAAAAGATTATTATTACTTTCTTAAGCTACCTACATTGAAAAGATTTTAGAACAATTTGTATGTAAGATTACAAACTAATAAATAATCCTATTGCTAAAGGAAAAGGTCTCGATAAGAAGTTTTGCCTATTTACACCATAAAAAAGGGAACAAATGAAAAAAGGTTCCTATTCTAATGTAGTTGAAAGTCTCATGTATGCCATAATGTGCATAGATATTTGTTGTGTTATTGGAATTATGAACAGATCTCGGTTAAATCTAGAACAAGCACATTAGAAAGCAACAAAGAGAATATTAAACTATCTAAAAGATACTGTTGATTATGCATTGTGTTATCAAGGAAACTATTTACGTATATAAGGGTATACAGATGTGGATCAGAGAGGAGATTTAGATGAGAAAAAATCTACCTCTGGATTTAGTTTCTTACATAACAATGATGTGGTATCATGGAAAAGTAAGAAAAAAGATCATGTATTGTTTTATCTATAATAGAAAATAAATTTATAGCATTTTCATTAGTAGTACAAGAAGCCATGTAACTTTGACATTTCTTAGTTAGTTTAGGGGTCACTTAAAGTGAGACTAATTTGGTAACAGTCAACTATGGTAGTCAAATAGCAATCATTTATACTAAAGACCCTAAATTTCATTGTAAAACCAAGAATGTAGACACCAAGTACAATTATGTGAAAGATATAGTTACATAAGAAAAATTGAACATGAAGTATATATCTTGATGAGATATGGTGGTAGACCCAATAACAAAATCAATTTTTTAAGATACATACATTTGGACATGTGAAGTCACTAGGATTATGAAGATATTGAAATATAATTGATTAAAATTTCTAAATGTATGTTCATTCGATGTATTATCATGTATAAATGCATATATGAGTTGACATTGTTTATTAACTAATAATCATTACTTAATACTTTATTATAAGATATGTTTACTTTTTATAACATATTTTTCATATGAATCAAATAGTAAGTCGAACGGATGATAGATTGACATTCTCGCATGGGCAAATGACTCTAGTATTTATGATAAATGGAGATAAGGCAAGTTTTCGGTTTATTATTAAGGTGAAATTTGAGAGCTAAAACAAGAAACTTAAACTACAGAGGCTAACTTAGATGATAAGTAAAAAGGAAATTGGTTTGAAGTGATTATACGTTTTTTGTATTTTACTAGATGAGAGTTCAGAAAGATAAAAGTTAAGAGTAGACAAGTGAACTCATGTTATACATTAAATATATATAAATCAACATCTGTATGGTATTGTATTTAAAAAAGACATACTCCAAATTAATAGGAGTCAATAGGTAGAACATGACTCTTACTATATGTGCAAAAACAACCATAAAAGGGATTAATGTAAGTCATAAGATCTCAACTTACATTGAGTGAGACTCTAGATGTTAAGTAAACCTCATAATATAGCTTTAAGACTTTTGTCTAATTCTTAAGAATTAATTTAAGATTTGTTACTTCATAATGTTACCAAAAGATTCTGATTGAAATAAACTTATGAGGAAATTTTAGGAAAACAAATTAAATTCAATTAAAGAGAATTTAGATTAAGAAAGTCATTCTGAATGGTAACTTGAATAAGCAAAAAATTTATATTTAATGGAGGCCACCTAAGAGAATTGAATACATTTTTGATACAATAAAATAAATAAGATCAAATGAGATTGAAATGTGAGATGTGATCTAAGGTATAACATATAATATCTACTCAAGGATCAATTCACTAATAGAGACATTTTATATTCCTAATAGATTTATGACCATAAGCTCTCGTTGTATGCTAATTGCATCAGATATTGGACAAGTATGAGAATATAAAGAAATCTTATTAACTAAACTCATTATGTGTGAGCAAGAGAGGATAATGGAAGGACAAACCTAATGAGTTTAATGTGTTACCTTTTAATTGATAACTTTTAAAGAATAGTGAATTAAAATTGACATTATCTATAACTAAGAGATAATGATCAATTGAAAGATATGACAATAATCATGTGAACAATACAAATACGAGATAATAAATGTGAGCAAAAATAAAGGTTTCTTAGGAGAGTCCTTTAAACAATGGAATACAATCAAATCCAATTAAGTGGTTTGATTAATGATGCATATAATTTGAAAGATCTTTTGTTTATTTATGTTTTAGATTTTTCCTACAAGTATCTTATACAACAATTCAATAATGACAAAAAATACAAATTGTGAACAAAAGTTAATATATAAAAGATTTGACAGTAGCTCTTATTTAAAAGAATTAATTAACTATAAGATTCATGTTATTTTTTAAATTTATGCCACTTATGGTACCTGTACTTTTTCTTATGAACGTTTGTGTGTAGCTTTCAATGTCACGGGATAGTTAATCAAATAACTCAAATTAATTATTGGTAAATTGATTAAGTAGTAATTAAAATTATGATACGAGAGTATGGAATGGTTAACAAATTGATACATAATTTTGCTTATAAGACCTTCAAATTTCAAACTATTATTCTTTGACTATTACAAACATATTGTAGTGTCGTTTGTCTAGTTTTAATAATGTTTTCCACGATATAAATCCCACGGTTTGATAAAAATTTTTAAAATTGTTTTCATTAAATTTAATTTAAAATAAAGGGATAACTAATCATATAGTGCCCAACCTTTTTAAGATTTTTCAATTCAATGTCCAAGCTTTCAAAACCTTAACAGTTCAGTTCAAAATTTTAGTTCCGTTAGTAATTTACTAATTTGGCTAACGAATCCTTTGTTGTTTACGATAGTAGGTGTCCACCTGAAGAAAACTTTCTATACTCTATTTAACCATGGCCATTATTTTTCTAAGTGGACATCTACATGTTATAAACAACAAAAATTTCGTTAGTCAAAATAATAAATTATTAACGAAACTATTATTTTGAATTGATTTGATAAGATTTTAAAAGATTGGTAATTAAATTTAAAAATTTAAACACTGAATAAAAAACACCTCAAAAAGTTGGATGTTTTAAAATTAGTTATCCCTTAAATAAAAGCGCATGTTTTGATTCTAAAAAATAGAATCCATTAAATGAGTTTTTATTTAGATTTTGAAGTTATAGGATGATTCAGATTATAGTGGACATTTTCTTGCCGCCAGATCAATTTTCAATTTTGGAATGAAAATGATCATAATATTCAAATTATATGTGAAAAATAAAATGAAACTAATTGAAATAAGTAAAATATCACAGTTGTATGGACATAATATTAATCTCTAAAAACAAATAACATACCAACCTGAAGCCAACGACAATAGTCAACCAATAGTGTATCTTGCAGTTAGACCTATGGCTCAAATCAAAAGTAACCTTTGACTACGTGCAATTGTAGGAATGTTGTCGCGTGATATAGGCAATAAATATGTTACTTGCGTCTATTTCTAAAATTTCAATCCCTGCAATTACACTTGAATTAGATATCGTAACTAATTATAATTGTCTTCACATTTTTTAATTGTGTTTACATTATTTGTAACAATAACATATAATTATCCTAATAACTGTACCAATTGAAATGTTTGTGTGTGTCTGACGTGTGATCTGTGGGCATGTCTATGTACGTCTGGCGAGTGATCTGTACGCGTCATTAAGGTTCATGATCGCGGGCGCATGATCTGTATGTGTCTCACACATTCAATTTTATGTGAGGCCTAGTGCGTGTTTACACCCATCATCCAATAGCATGCTCAGTGCTGACATCAATAACTAACATCAGCACTCTACATGACAAAAAACTCAAATTTTCTAAAATTTAAAAAATGGTTCCACAAGTTATTTTGGGTCAAGTTTTGAGGTTGGTGAATTTTTTAAAGTGAGTTTTTTGTGCATTTATTATAATGGCGATAAATAATGTTTAACTACAAAAAAATCAAATAAGGTTATCAAAGCCATGAATAAGTAATTTTTCATGCGTTTGACTTGAAATAATGGAGAAACATGAGGTTTTGGCATCTCTTATAGTGCATTTATTGTTCGTTATCACATGATTATCACTTTGAATGAGATTTTCTTTATAATAAATTTTATTGATAATGTTTTCAGCGTTAATATATGACAATGAGATTATGCATGAGGATTTCGCATTTATGAGTGGTAAGTTGTCACATATTTTATGTCTTACAGATGAATGTGAGGATAATATATATATATATATATATATATACTGCATTTAATTATACTTAAATTATTCTATAAACACAATGGATACATACATACATACATACATACTT
>JANITX010000211.1:21977233-21990966 GCA_027564395.1 Erythroxylum ulei
TAATTAAAAAATCGCACTAATTTATATAATTTAGATATGATTCTTGAGAAAATATTTAATATTCAAAAAATTACAATTTAATCATTGATATTTCTCTAAATTCTATAACCAAACAATCTTATTTGTTGAATTAGGAATATAGCTAATTAATAATAATTAGTTAACTCACTTTACACTTTGACATAATTAATTAATTTCAGTTATAAACTTGTATTTGATTAAAAAAATCACAAATTCCACTAACTCTTAAATTTCCATTGACCCATGGAATTTAAATATCAAGCATTCAAGGCTCAAGCCACAAACTTATCAGGTCGTATCTACATCCTACAAGCTTTTATATTATCTAATCTCTATGTAGAGAGTCAAAAACTAAAAGCCACGTGTTAAGAGATAAGCATTTTAAAAAAGAAGCTTTCTACATCTTTGAATATCACCATCATCATTCATCAACCTTGAATTTGGGATGGCTTATGAAACACAAAACAAAAGAGCTGAAGAAGATAAAGCAGGTGACAAGAAAAGAAGTACTGTCGGATGAAGAAGTAGCAACAAAAGTAGCAATAAGTGGCACAGAGCAGTAACAACAATGGAGACAATGCCTAGCACTAACAAAGAAGCAATATGATGGAGTGTGGAGAAAAAGTAGATGAAGGCGAGCAAGAGATGAGAGACAGAGAAATGTGTTTTTGCGTTTGGGTTTAGTTGTGTATGTGTGTGAGATCGTGAGAGGCGGTAGGCAGAAGCTTCATCATTAGATTAGGTTTTTTTAATCCTTCAATCTTTTATAATTTACGAAGCTTCCCTTGGTATTTATCGGTATTATTCTCAGTACCAAGTGAAATAATTGATACCAGTCAATACTTATATTCGATATGGTACATTTAAATTTCATAACATTTTTAACTGGTAAGGCTAGTACCGATCGGTACGATATGAAATCTATACCATTTCTACTTATAACATCCTTTTTTTTTCATGGGTAAAGAGAAATTTTTATATTCATCTTGCCATGTCATAGGTGAAAAAGTTCTCTATAGCTACTATTCAAGATTAAAAGAGACATAACAATGTGTATCCTAAGTAATTCTTCCTCTTTACTATATAAGAACAATCATATATAACTCAAATCCTTCCTTTCTACTTCGCACCAACAAATTAGGGTTTATGTAATATACATATGTATTCAAATATATTTCTAGCTCAAGGCTGTTAACAACTACTTAATGTGTCAACAATTCTCCCAAAATTTGATTGTGGTTTATTTATATCAAAAACTACTTCAAAAGATCACTAAATACAAACTAGTTATTACAATAACTAATTTCTGAGCATATTTGATTAGCATATTTCCTACCCTAATAGACTACACTCATTTTGTAATGTTTTATTCCTACGTAAGGCTAATCAAACTAAACCCTTAGACTAATCAAACTCATATAAAAATTAATTTTCAAAAAAACAATAATTCATTAGTTTTCAACATTTAAAATTTTTCAAAAGCATAAAAACACTCCATTTTGATTAAACAAAATTAGTTCAAAACTATCTCTAAAATATGTTTAAAGATCAATATTTTTAAAAGTTTTAAATAATTTTTTATTGATCATGAAATAGTATAAGCATTTTTTAATATATAAATGATCATGTAATGATTGTACCCTTATTAGAATGACCAAAATAAGTTTTAGGTAATGTTTTCTCTTCGTAAAAATTAACTTGATATTAGGTAATGCACTTTCACAAGTGTTCACATTCTTATACCTCTCATTTTAGCTTTTTTAGGCTTCAGCATGTTATTAAATTTTATTTCGCAAAGTAAATTTAGACAGTGATTCTTCAAAGATATTGATCTTCTTTATAACATCTTATTCTCGTATACAAAATTATCTATTTTATATTGACAACAACTACACTATTAGAATCTTACATTTCAGGCATTTCACATTTTAATTTCTAATGCATTCACAAAAGAGTTTTGTAACCTCTTTGCACTTTTAAAAAATACTTTATTCCTTTCCATACTCATGACCTCCAAACATCTACAATTGATCATACGAAAGTTCAATATCATCATTTTCTACATCACAGTCACTATTATAAAGAGAGTCTAAACTTGAAGATAACTCATCATTTTTTCATAAAGCACATGCTTATCGACTCAATTCAAGTTCTTCACTTTTCAAATTGTTTTTATTATCCAATATGGCATTTAGTGCTTTCTTTATGATGTAGTCCTCCTCCATCATTTTCCCTTCTTTGTTTCTTTACTACTATATTGTTTAATTCATTAGTTTCATCATTTATAATTTAAAATGTGTGCCAAATATAATAAGTATTTCATATGTCAGGACACTATTTAGCACATTTTGATTATTTACAACATTCAATCTCTCATCATTGGTATCTCACTCACTTTTCTTTACAATCTTCCATAATTTAAAATCTTTGGTTATAAGAAATTCCTTCATCCTATTTCTCTAATACAAGTAACTATTTTTATCAAAGGATGTAACAATATTAATAACTTATCTTGCTTGACTAAAAAGTGATAAAATTTGTGTCATAATCTTTTTGTGCGTATTTTGCTAAAATATGTGTAATGAGTAAGACCCGTTCAGATACCAATTATTAATCCTTATATGGCATATAAATATGAGAGAATTATATGTGTATAATTTTTGGCTTATTAGAAAACTAACGAATGAATTTTATATTATAATCAAATGTTTAAAGAAATTCATATAAAGCAATCACAAAATACAACAAAACAATAATAAAAAAAGTAAGAAAAATAGACATAAGAAATATTTATAGTGGTTCTTCTAAATAGCCTTTGACCTACATTTATTCCCCAATCTCTACTCAAGAATTTACCATCTTCTTCCTTCAAAAGGTTTTAAAAAAACTTTCCATATAACATATTCATTTTCATAAGTGAAAAAAGAGCCTTTCACATAATATCTTCTTTATCTCAAGTAAAAAGGAATCCTTAAAATTGTCTTACTTTATCACTAGTGAAAAAAAAATCATTTACACCTCTTATTCAAGGCCAAAAAGAACCTTTACCATGCGTATTATGAGTGATTCTTCCAAATTTCTATATAGTATGGCCATATACAACTCAAAATCTTCCTTTTTTACACCCATAGTAATGATTAGGTTCAATATGTTTTATGAAATGTACATATGCACTTAAGTGCACTTTCTAACCTCTTAAGGTTCTTAACAATTATTAAATATATTAAATATTCTTTTCACAACTCAGTTTTGGTCTACTTATCTAAAACAACTTCAAATAGTTTTTAGAACCATAAACTAGTCATTAAAATAACTAGTTTTTAGGTATTTTAACTAGTCGACCACATACCTTTGCCTAGCTTATGTTTATTTGACTAACCTATTCCTTAACCCCCAAGTTGCACCCATTTTGTAACTTTTTTATTCTTGGATTAGGCTATGTCAAACCAAACCCTCCATTTTGTAACTTTTTATTCCTGGATAGGCTAAGTCAAACCAAACCCTCGGGCTAGCCAAGCTTTATAGGAACTAATTTTAAAAAAAAGTTTTAAATCTTTAATTTTTAACACTAAATTTTTTAAAATATCATCAAAGTTCCTCTTTTGATAAAAATAATTTGATATAAAATCATTCAAATTTTGTTTAAAGATCAATAAGTTTTCTTTAAAGTTGAATACAATTTTTTTATTATGAAAGGATTTATTTATTGTGATTATACACACACACACACATACATAATCATTAGATAAACACACATACACACACATATATATAGATGATCATGCAATGATTGAGCCCCTAGACCACTGAAATAATCAAGATTATAAGAAAAATTACACTAATTTGTTATATCTTGAAGTGCTTAGTTCCTCCTTACTCTTAATTTTCACTTAAATTTATTTGAAAATCATTTTGCACATCTTTTGATTGGTTAAAAGATTTAATTGCACTTTGGGTCACTTTGTAATTCCATCAAACTTGATCTTGCACATATAATTTGAATTTTATTATAATTGAGCTACTAATGTCTCCAAAAGTAAGAATATTAGTAGCAATATATTTTGTTATAATCAAAATCAAAAGTTAAGATTTCACTTGTTCCAACAAGATCTTACTTGAAATCATCTTTCCTATGTTATGCTTTACTTTACTCTTTTAAGAATTACTCTACGAATCAAAAAAATGGCTTAGTAAATGGCAAGTGTAATACCAATATTAAGTTACCCTTTGGGAGGTAGTTTAATGGGTTTGTAAACTTTTTAAGTAATATAGGCCTTATATTTGAGTTCTAGTAATTTTATAAATATTTCTAAATATTATAAGGATGGGGTTGCAATGCTTTAGATGACTCTAACAAACATTTGGATCAAACTAATTTTTTAGGCTTAAATTATTTGTTTTAAGTAGCTTGTTTAAAGCAAGTGATTTACAGGTTGTAAGAATTTACTCAATATACACCCAAAAGATAATGACTATATGTTTCTCGTTACCAAAGGAACAATTAAAAATGGGTGTCTTTAATCCCCATGTAATACATAAAGGTCACTAAGTCACATATTTTTAGTAAAATCTCTATAGTATCTTAATAAGGCTATCAAATGATCAAATTGCTCCTAACTTTATTCTTGAATGCCAAAATTGATATAATTAGTCTAAGTAAATGAGATAATTATATTTTCAAAGTGAGGTAATTACTATGATAAAGTGAAGCAACTCATCCAGAACATAGAAGTAAAATCTCTTTCAAATACACTCTTAAATGTCTAATTAGAGTGGCTTAATTAGTTTAGGTAGATGAGACAACTGAACCTTTGAGATAGGAAAATTAACCTAAAGCATAAAATCACACTTGTTTTTGAAGAAATATAATGCGTTAAAATTAAAGAGAGTAATTAGGTTAGGAACACCTACACCAAGACCAAGTTGTGACAAGAGGCAAACTAACTGCAGTAAATTAAGTATCAAAAAACTATTAGGCGCCCAAGATTGATATTGAAGAGTGATGCAATTAATCTAAATAGACGAGACAATTTTACTTTTAAGGTGGGACATCACTTGAAACATAGAATAACGTTATTAAATACTTCAAAATGATACGAATGATTAAAGGGTGGGACAATTATGTTTTTTAAAGTAAAAAAGTTGTCTAATTATAGTAAAGCAACTCACTTAGAGAGGGTAAAAAAAAAAAGAGAAAAAGAAAAGGGAAAGAATTTTAAATTGATAAGTGTTATCAACTTTTAAAAACAATTGCTTATATTAAAGAAAAAAAGGTAAAAAAAATCTAACTAATTTCTAATAAATTAAGCGCAAAATAATATCTTCACAAAACAAATCTTGTGGAGGTTGTAATGATAAGAGGCTGTCGAGTTCGAAATCATTCACAACGTCAGTTGCCTGTCTAGCATAGTTGTCATAACAAATGAAGTTAGAATTACAAGGGACGAATGATATATATATATATATATATATATGTATAGTCTTTACTCTTTAGTTCTTTATGATCGAATGCAACCACAGACAAGCAACGTTGTAAACCTGAAAAGAAACGCCTATGGTTAATAATTAACATAAAAAGATAACAGTATAGGAATATTTTAGAAACAATTAGGATATAATTCTTAGTTCAATACCAAGAAAACACAGCAATTGTCGTTCACGCACTTTGCCTTGACTCTCTTTCTTGGAGTTAATCTAAAAAAACAGATTTCAAGCTCATAGACAGAAGTTGACAACTACTAATTAATTACTAGTTGGGTCCGTTGTATATGGTATCATCGCGTTGGGGTACTCTTTCTAGTGTTCTTAAGACAAATGTTTTGAATTCCATGCCAAGAGATTAACGTACTAATCGTGTAATGAGAGGTTGATGAGTTCCTAAAGTTACGTGGTATTTTATCGAGGTAGGGAACAATTCATTATTATCATTACTTAATTTCTTTTCTTTTCTAACATAAGTGACTAACTCCAATTTCTAAACTGTTATATGCATCCTCTCATCAAAGCTCGGTTACTTGAATCTGAAGGTTTTATGGTCTGTTTTTAAATCTAGAACATGATGGAAATTCACAAGTAGAATCATCTCACATCACAAAGAGACATATAAATAAAGTGAGTTATATACAAAGTTATGACTCGTAATTATCTATTACCTTAAAGTTTTTGGTTGAAATATGATATCTTGGTTGTATGTGAGCTCACTCGGATCCCATCCAGTTTTTGTCTGGGTCCCTTAAAATCCTTGGTTGATATCAAAGCTACATTGGCGAAGTCTGATAAAAAAAGATTCATGAATTTGGGTCATAGTGACTCAAATGACTTCGCATAAGTTATGGATTGAAAGAGAGCTAGTCCAATGTGAATAGATCCACTTATGAGGGGGACGTTGGAAATTCACAACTAAAGTCATCTCACGTCGGAAAGAGACGTATATATGGATAAAGTGAGTTATATACAAAAATATGACTCATAACCTAAGGTCTTAAGGTTTGAGTTGAGATATGAAGTCGTGGTTGAATACGGGCTCACTTGGATCCAGTTCAATTCCTCCCCGCGTTCATATTAAAAATACATCAATATTAAAAAACTATTAAAATGGAAGAAAATTGATATTTGATTGAATTTTTTATTTACCAAATAATTGTTAGTGAGAAAGAATTGAAAGAGAGATGTTGTAATTTTGTTCAATTAGACCTTGATACAAGTACTTAAATCTCCATAAATAATAAATAATGGCAAATAATAAACAAGAGAGCGCACGAGGAAAAGCTATACTTGGATTCCTTGCTGGCAAACGCCAGGAAATGAGAAAAATATTGAAGGGTATGAAAGTGATATTATTCTCTGTGATAATATATTGTCAACAAGAAATTAAGAGGAACATTGTCTCCATTGTTAACTTCAATTTGTGTACCTTTGATTTGATTTGTTTCATCGGGTATGTGCACAATGAAAGACAAGAAAAGGGAATAGCATATTACCATAAGGCAATCACAAGCACTTGCCTCATTAGACCAGACAAAAAAAGTAAGTTAATCCCAAACTCAAATGGAGCTTAAGCCAACAAGCAGATTGCCTACCCAACATGGGATATTATAAGCTAGTACTTGCCTCGTTGGACCATGTCCTCTGATAGTTCAACAACTACTTTCGCCACAAAACTTAGCATGAAGAGACAAATTCCCATTCTCCATATCCTTTGTGCTCTTTCTCATTTTGGTTATTTTGTTTTTACTAAAAAATCCAAATCAAAAGCAAAGCTTGAGTTAATACTTGTTGAACAAGTAACAGTGAAGTCAAACTGCAGCCTAGCTATTATCATTAATTAATATTAGATATGGTGAAAGATTGGGCGGCTAGACAAAGAATGTGTGTTTATATTTATCCGTAACCGGAAAGTCTAAGAAAACTGTCTTCCACGAGGTGCGATGCGACGAGATCAAAGGACATGTATCGGCATATAATTATTTTTTTCTTGAGATAATCTTCAGTGGAGATTGATTCAACACATCGAAAGTCAATACCCAAGCTAAGCATCAAGACATTTGTTTAAGCAAATACGTAGAGGACAAGTTAGAGCTACCTGAGCAAACCATGGATTATATGCAATGACACAGCATGATTTGTCCTCATGTATTTGGCAATTTATTTATTTATATTAAACTCTTTTGATTCTTCAGGCCGCCGTAGAAGGGAGATAGAGAATACGTATGATCTTTTAATTATCAATGACGAGTAGAAATAATGCACGGGCATGTAGCATATCTCGTTAAACCTTGAACCTATTCACTCAAGATCAGAGCAATTGGTAATGGTAGATAATCCCTAATCTTGTGAGTTTGCTGGCATAGATACATATATATAGATAAATAGATTGACTGATAGCCTAAACGAATGTCTTCTGAATGCTTTTATATTACAGTGCCCACTTTTGTTAATTTATTATGACTTCTAAAACTTTTCTTGCAAATAGTTTAATGTTTAACCATTCACTCGCAATCTTTACATTCTTATTTTACAGCCTTTAAAAGACAGAACAAGATAAGACGGCCAAGTTTGAACGTCCTTCATTTTTCCAATGTAAAATCAAGAAGATCTTTTAGTTGCCAATCCATCAATCATGTTCAATATGTGCGATTGTTAATCAATCGGCTTAAGCAAGTTTTAAGTATTTCATAGCTATTTGACTCGGAAGCTCTCATGTTAGGAGGAGCAAATAACTTAGATTCCAATATTTTGTCTGAAGATAAGAGTTGTGGGCTGGATGAGCTCGACGAGTGTTATAAATTAGCTGATCTGAGACAATATGCTTTCGGCTCTCACTTCACTCGGCCCCGTGGCTTTGCCCAAATCAAACATTCGCTTTTTTTTTCTCATTTATTTTTTTAATTTAAAAGTACATATCTTTTGGTTCACCGTGAAGACGGTTATCCTACTTAAAAAGATGTCTAAAGGTAAACAATACCTACTTTGCAAAAGTTTAAAAGCAAATAGTGAGATGATCTTATGGAATCTTTGAACAGTAATGTGCACAGTAATTTGTGGGATCATCTTTCATCAAAAGTTTTCAACTGTGGTTGCCTTAAAAGATGTGCTTTAACGTCATTCCGTCCATTCAAAAAGGTAATACTTTTCTGTCATGCATTAATAATACTTCTGGATATTACGCTTATCAAGAAAACAACATTTTATTGTGAAATATACTTGACAGATTTGTTTGTCAATGAGCTGAAAATCACCGTGTCACATCGACACTCTTTTCATACGACGACTCCTCCGATTCTGAAGACCTTGAGAGATGGAACTGTTAAGTCCATCTATGCTAGGCCCAATGTAGAGTTCGTTTGGTTCCACTTCTGTTTTTCTATTGTGATTTTTTATTTTTGATTTTTGTTTTTGGTTTCTATTTTAAAAAAACAAAAACCTATTTGATTGAAATTTGTAATATAAAAACTATAAATAAAAATATGTTTGGATGAGATATGTAATAAAAAACAAAAACATGTTTGATTTTATCACCATGTTTCTATTTTTGTAATTATACTCTTATGTTAATAATTTTTAACATAATATATTATATTTTTAAATTAATTAATTATCATTATAGATAAACTTGAAATATATGTAAATTAAATATAATTTAAAAAATTACATATTAATTAGAGTTTAATATCATTTACTAGTCATCTTGAATAATTTTTATTGGTAATCAAATCACACTCAAATCTGGCCAAAAAAGTGGCTTACATCTGCATTAATGGGATTACAGTGAGTGCAAGACACATTGCCTCTACTTCTCCATGCCTGCTGCTTTATTCCTTAGATATAAAAACCATTTATTGTACTCAAAACTTCAAAGCATCATCTTCCAAGAATTCCCAACGCAATATCCCTATTTGTTAAAGTGAAATACCTTTCTCTCTCACATGGCAACATTCGTACCATTCTCACAACCTCCTGCAATCAAATCATCTCCAATCAACCATGTACGTCACGCCCCTTGGTGTCTTCTCTAAAAGCCAGTTTTACATTGTCCAAAGCACGTCGCCTTAGGGTCCAAAGCAGCAATCTGGGAAGCTTCCTTCACTTAAACCTGAGTCAAAGATAGGGTCTTTAGATGTTGATCTATCATGGTTTCATCCTTTTGACCATTTTCACTTTGATGTTATATTTCATAAGCAATAGATACGAAAACAAACCTGAGAAATCGCACACTGCAGAAGACTCGGTAGAAGACATAGACCACGATATAAAGGAGAGAAACTTGTTTTCAAAACACACAAAAACTTTTTGCGAAAAAAAAAGTTTTAGAATACACGAAAACCTGTTGTGAAATATTAGAGAAACGTCTTTTTTTGTTTTTATGAATCTGTTATGGTTTTTTTTAAAACAACATAATGCAACAATAACGAACCAAACGTGTTTTAAGAGGATGTTTCCTTCTTTATAAAAATCACAACAAGAAACAAAAAAAATGTAAACAAACAACCCCTTAGTAAGTCGTTTGATATTTTGCAATTTGTGAGTTATTATTCATTTTTTATAATTTATTTAACTTGAATGATTATAAAATCATCATATGTGCTAATTAGATTAGACAATTTCTAATATCTTTGATAAAATTAACAAAAGCTCTATGATATATTATGACGTGCTTCAAATTTGAACATTAGAAGATTAAATGTTCAGGCAAAAATTAATCAAAATGAAGAAGTTTTATATTGGTATAAAAGTTTAAATTAGATGACCATTTCTTTTTTACATTAAGGTGTTACATATAAAAGTTAGCGAGATTTGCGTACGTGATCAAATTACAAGGAACTGTAAGCTAATTAGGTACGAGTATTTAAGAAGAATCTAAGTATTTAAAAAGAGAATATTTAAAAGTAAAAGAGTTAAATTGAATGTTAGGTTTTCATTAAAGTTTAATTTAAACTTTAACATTTTGAAATGTTCAAATTAAACTCAACATTTGTGAAACATTTAATATAACCCGTATTTTAACATAACACAAAAGTCTTCGTCTATTTTATTAGCCTTGATTTTTAAAATTTTTTATAGGTCTCCTTGCCAATTGGACATCATAGTTAGTATACGAGGCCCATAAATTTGGGCGGAATTAAAATCAAGTCTCTAATTTTTCCAAACATAAATCACAAACATTGTTCCTCGTCTCTCTCTCAACTCATATCATTTTCTTCTTAGTTGTTCTTGCCTCTCGTCTTGTCTCTTTCTTGCTCTTCTCTCGTCTCATCTTATCTCTTACTCTCCTATTTTATCAGTGTATTATTTGATATATTCTTTAGTATTTTATATTGGTAGTGTCGTTGTCTATTATCTTGATGCTTTTGATCTTAACCTGTGGTCCCAACTTGTAATATTTGCATATATTATCCTGAGGATGATGACTATAAATTGATGACAATAGTGTTGAAGCACATTAAAGACTTTGAGGTCATTGGAGTTTATTATATTGAAGCACATCAAATGCAATGGGTTAATGATAATTAGGGTTTATTATATTAAGACAAATTGCAAAGCACAGGAATAAAAGTCAAATATATACCATCAAACCTATACCAGACAAAACCCTTCTTTTGACACAAAGATATGTTGAAATATGGTTTGGCCTTCAACATGGTAGCTCCATTCTAAAAATATTCTCAATAGAAACAATTTTAAGAATAAGGCACCTTAAACACTGTATTATATGTGTATTGACCCCAAAAAAAAAGAAAGATACCACCATCACCTAACTTGCATATATGAAGTTGATATCTCTTTGTAATAAGAACCTAATGGTATAATTCAAATAATTGGTAATATTAATGGAATGAGGTATTATAAAATCATGTTATATGATTCAATGTTGCCCCCAACCACTACACATTGATGTTTCTCTAATTAGTTGTTAAAATTAAGCTATACTTGATTGATGTTTTAGTTTTAATCGTAAGAGCACTATGTATTTAGAGCTAGCATTAGCGAGTACAGGTTAATCTCATGAGGACTAGAATTAACAATACTTACTATCCTTTTTATTATCTAGTGTACCTAATTATTGTGATGATGATTAATCAAGCACAAAATTAAGATAATAAACTAAAATAAATCAACACAATCGATGAGCTAGAATGGAGATTAAAACAAGAAACAATCAATGGAAACATTGGTACGCATAATTCGATTTCTCTTAGGACTTCTCATGTAATCATGATTTCACTAATCAATTTATTCTAAAGATCATTGAACCGCAGAAATTCCTTAATTATGCTAATATCTTTCTCAAGACTATTAACACCTAATTCTAGGTTAATTAATTGAAATCTCTTTTCTAATTAAACCTCCTATAATTGCATTAATCGATTTGTGAATTTCACTATTAGGTTTGACACTAATTTAGAAGATTTAAGTTGATCTATCTTTAAGTTTGCATACAACTCCTTTCAATTATACTAATTCTATTCATGCATTAGATTTCTCAATCTTAATCACATGAATTCACACAAGAATTAATATACGTGTAATATTAATTCAAGAATAATCAAGAACGCATAATTGAATCTCAATAAAACTTAGAATAAATTAAATGAAAGATCTTTATAAAACTTAATAATAAATTAAAATAAAATAAAATAGAGTCACTACGTAATTTATCTCGAGGATCATCTAATCCAATTACTATAAAGGATTTAGTCTATAATCATAGAAAACATATCATCAAAACTGAAGGAAAAACATAAAATTAAAAGTAACTTGATGAAATCCTTTTTAAACTTTATAAAATCCACTTTAAATTGATGGAAATTTACTCCAAATGTGTTTTCTTACTTATTCTTTGTTCTTTCTGCCTTCTTAGGTTGTCAATTTATGTTTTCCAAGCCTCTCTCCTACTTTTCCTTTTTAATATTGCCTTTTATAGTTCAAAAATTAAGGTTCTGAGTGGTACATGGGCATCATCACACGCGTGATAGCTGTTGTGTTGATTAAAAATAATAAAGCTCTCGAATTTGAAATGAACACAGGCTCAAAATGTGAACATAGGTATTGACACACGCATATTGATCTCCAACACAAGCATTGTAACACCCACAACCCCCTGGAAGGATGTATGAATGTCACACAAAATAGTATAACAAACCAAAGCATACGAAAACTTCCGGTAAATAATCCCGGCAAGCATACATTAAATTACATAGTACTTAACACAAGCTCGCTGAAAAATCCAAACCAAAATGAAGTATCATTGTTACAAACTTACAAACAAATCCACATATACATATTAGATACAAACCCAAAATTCAAACCAAAAATTTACATTTTTTTCAAAACAACACTCAATCTTCATTGGCCATTGCGGATGACTTGTCCCAGTCCTTAAGCCCTCTCTGAACCTACACGGGCCAAATCCACCATGCTAAGCATATAGCTTAGTGAGTAATAACTAATCTACACTAAATGATTTCTTTAACAATAAATTAGACATAATGTATTTCAGAACATAATTTATAATTAACAGAACTGCATAATATAGGAGGTTATAAACCCTTCAGAATCAGAACATAATTTAACTTATGTCAGAATCAAACAGATAACATAATACAAAACCAGATGACTACTAAATCCATTTACAGAAACGGGTAACGGGACTTATATAGAAGAGACCGAAGTCTCGACACCGAGGTGTCACAGAAGAGACCGAAGTCTCAACACCGAAGTCTCATAGAAGAGACCGAAGTCTCGACACCGAAGTGTCACTAACAGAAGACACCAAAGTGTCGATAATAAAAGACACCGAACTATCACAGAAGCAGTTGCAGACCCTTCTAGGCATGCCTATTTACCCACAACTAGGACTCAACATTTTTAAAGCAAAATAGAGTCATTTCAGACATTTTATGTGCAAAACAAGTAGTCAATCATATTCACATATAAGTAGCACTTCCAATGATATAAACATGCATCAAACGCCTCGGACAATCATTGTCCGAAATTCAGAACACAATCAGCATAAGTCAATTCAACAAGCAAAACAAGTAAGGTAAATAACACTTCAATATCTCATTCATCAATCAGTACCTCGGACCTTCATGTTCGGAATCAGTACACAACACTTCAATATCTCATTCATCAATTAGTACCTCGGACCTTCATGTCCGGAATCAGTACACAATTCAGTACACATTCATCAATATCAATTTTAATTCAGTAAT
>JANITX010000211.1:22045885-22056274 GCA_027564395.1 Erythroxylum ulei
AATTCATATGCATATATTAGCGAATACTCAATTATGCAAAGCATATGATGTACTGTAAATTCCTAAATTTTCTAACCTCTAACATGGGGTGTTACAAGCATGCTGATGATCTTGTAACTCTCTGGAACTTTAAAACCATTTATTTTATATGAACCATGTCAATATAGGTCTGCTGTCTTCAACATAGGCATGTTAGTGCCCACGTTGATTTTTAGCTTTTTTATAACTTATTCAAAATAGTTTCAAATCACCCCAAACTTGTCCCAATTTGTTCCTTTTACTCAAAATAAGTGAATTATTACTACCTAAAAACACTATAAGAACAAATTAAAAACCAAAAACAATAAAATCTCTTAAATAAACAAGCAAAATGCACTCAACTTGGAACTAAAAATATTACTGAATTTCAATGCCTTGTGCTGGCTATGATTTATAATCTTCACTTTATAGAACAAGGACATGTATACTTGATTCTAAACTCTGATAAATAAAACATGTTAGATTTCTATATATGTGCATTGTACATAAGAGAATGCAACTCAATCCTTCTACTGTTATGAAATTCTATTCTTTAGCTTTAAGTTCTAATTTGTGTTGTCATTATCCTTCTTATATACGTACTTTCATGATCATCATCAATGTCCATATAGTTCATGATATAGGCCTATATATGTATATGTTCTTAAATTTGTATTTGCTTATACATTTATCATTTTTTATGGCTCTAATGACTCATTACAGAAGTTTAAAATTATATTGTAGCAGTCACTTCAATTCAGATCCTAAGTTGACTTATAATGGAGGGTCATCATATTATTATGATAAATTTAACTTTGATTTTATCATTTATAGACAAATTTATGATATAAGGAATGAACTTGGATAGCAACAGATTGACAATACTTTTTTCAAATATCTAGGTTTAGATTCAATGAGCTTTTAAAACTTACTAAATCTAATGACATTTATATTAGATTAATAAACCTTTTGAAAAGATACGAGATAATTGAGTTGTATGTTACATATAGGCTTGACATTTTGGTTTTGATTCCAAAGGTTTTGGTTATAACAGATAATAATGTTATGCGTGATAGGGACATTTAGCTTGATGTTAATATGGGGCCTAATAGGGAAGTTCAACCTAATATGAGGAAGTTAAAGAAGAAGACAACATTAAACTAGGCTTGTGAATATTTCATGCTTTAAGGTTATATCCATAAGTTGAAACTCAATAATTTAGGTTTAATTATGGAACTACAATTGTCAAAGAATCAATATAATCTTATTATTGTAATTCAAGAGGTTATATATTTATTTTACTATAATGAAATGGATGGAAACACTTAAGGCCCCATACTCAGGATGGTTGGTTACTTTTTTATAACTAAATTTTAAGAGAAACTAATCAGTGTAGTAAGGGTAAAAGCAGAGTTATGTATTCTATACCATGGATGTTATGGAAGTGAAAAATATTAATTTATGATGCTAGTTCATATCACTCTTATTAGCTAATTTGTAGTTAGATCACGGAGATAGAATCACCGTAACATTTGACATATAAAAGATATATACATTTTATATTTATATATCCAAAGATTAATAAGAGCTATTGAGATCACACTATCTAATGTATGTCATAAAATGTGTGTCAGACATATTTATCATAATTGGCATGCATACTAGAGTGAAAAAGGCTTAAGGAGGCAATTATGGGCATGTGCATGGTTCATATATAATGAAGATTTCAAGAGGTTGGACAAAATTAGACTTCGATATGTTATAGCTTTCCTTGAATATCCAAAGGAGACTTGGGATAGGTCATATTAATCATTTAAGTCAATGTATCTAATTGTTGATAATAACATGAGTGAAAATTTTAACAAATGGATACTACAAACAAGGGACAGACCAATAATTAGTATGTTAGAAACCATTAGGACAAAAATTATAAAGAGACATATTGAATGGAGGGTATATATGTATCTATCGAAATTAGATATTACATCTGCAATTGTCAAAAATATAAAAAATTAAGAAGGAGGTAATGCAATAAACTATTGTATGGAATGAAGATGGCCTACAAGGTTAGTAAAGGAGATGAAAAGCATGTTATCATAGTAGGAAGAGACAGTCGTTGTAGCTGCAAAGTCATGACCTATATGGTTATCTGTACAAATATGATATCAGTGCAATCAGTCACTCCAAAAAAAAGACATGAGGCATATGTGCATGATTGCTATAGGAAGAATTTTTTTTCTAAAAGTGTGTGATCAAGTCTTGTAACACATTAGGGGGCTAAACTTCTGGCTAAATAAATGATTATGAGTAAATTTGTATACTAGTTAAGAGGGTGATGCCATAAAGGCCAAAAAAGCAAGAAGGAGATGTAAGATTAAATTAACATAAATGCCTAGTGCAAACAAAATGTCATAAAATGCGTAAGTATGGAAATATATAAAATGTGGAACTTCTGGACAAAATAGCAAAACGTGCAATATAACAAGACTTAATGAATAAACTGTCAATATAAATAACCACTAGCTTAACATTTTTTTTGTAGTTTTCAATGTTAACATTATGTTTATTATCTTATAGGTCTCAACAATTTCAATAAAGGGGCTAATAGTTGGAGAAAGATTAGTAAGATTAGCATCAACTGAGGCACATTCACAAGTAAACTTGCAATAAAAGCAACCTGTCAATTTTTCTCTCACAAAAATTTATTTATATGAAATATGCTACTCCTTTGACAAAATTTTTTTCAAGCAAACTCACATTAAAAGCAATGTTTCAATTAATCAGAAAGTATAAATGTGAGTTTAATAAGTACTTAATTACTTATATTCATTATTAATAATACAAGGGTCAACATATTGATTAATTAGTGTGACATTCACAGGTTGTTTCGTAGGTTGGTAATCCTATGACAACTGAGATTTGGACATAAAGATCCAAAATCTTTCAAGTTATGTTTTGAACCAAGAAATCTAAGGTTTCAAATCTAGTATCAATTTAGGACAATTACAAGCTGTAACAACTAAAAGGAGAGTAATAATTAGGAGTTACGGCCAACAAGTTGATAAACAAGACATTTAAACATGTTTATTTTATACTTTGTGTTTAGCTTATTGGTTAACAAAGTGAATTAACATATTTAATTTTTTATGTTGGCAATTGATTTTTACCTAAAACTTGTGCAGTAATAGTTTATTTTATGTTTAGCTTATTTTATAAACCAAGTGAATTAATATGTTTACATTGGATACTGGCAATTGATGTTCACGTAAAAGTCACACACTTTTATATATAATCCATTTCTACAGTTGTTAAGTTATAATTCTTTTAGTTCATTGTCCCTTTAAATCCATAAGTCAATGATGTAGTATACAATAATTCCATAATAGTCAACTTAATAATGATACATGAACATGTGAGGATTAAACTAAATCCATTTTCCATCCACATAAAAGATGAACAATGAAACCAAAATTGAAATAAATCTATATATTCTTGTACTTCAATTACATCCATAAAAGTCAACTTGATAATGATACATGTACATATGGGGATCAAATTAAATCCATTTCTCAACCATATAGAATATGAACAATGAAACCAAATTGAAATAAATCCTATAAATACATTGAATAACATCAACCTCAACTTTTTTTTTCTCTCCAATAAACATTTCATTATCTTGCTTTATAATTTTTATTTGCTCACCAAGTAACTTTGTTTCATTTACATTTCTCCTTGCTTAAGCCTTTTCTACGATATGAATTTGTCTTTCCTTAAAATTTAAATAACATAGATATTTCTCTACGGAAATTGTTTGTCATATTATTGAAAATTTTACAATTACAAACTAGGTAATTGGTGCATCCTAAAAATTTGCTCCCTAAATTATTATTGTTCTATCCCACATAAGCACACCACTTTATTAATAATATTATAACTAGAATTTTTAGATTCTACAAATTCCATTTTTGAAATTTTTTTTGACAAAGCAACAAGTTAAATAAACTATATACATTATAATTCAAATAATAAATGATGTTAAAATACCATATGAAGTGAACATATCCTTGACCTTACAAAATCCATGAACTAGCAAATGCCTAGACATTCATTGATATTAAAAGCATTTTCATCGTTGTAAACAAAGTCGAATAAATAGGGAAAGCAACAATAGCCTTACAAAAACCTATTATTAAGATAACAAAGCGAATCTAATTAAGGTGTCAATGAATATATAAAAATTTGCTAGTTATTGTTTCTGTCCATATTTGTTACCTAACGGTAGTAATTTGAACTATGATGGATTGTGAATGCAACTTTTTACTTGTCTCTGATCTCTTTAGTGTGTCTTGATATGAGCAACTGGAGTATTCTCTTATTAATGTTGATGTAATTTTTTTATTGACTAAAAGTACATTTTGCCTCCAAAAATTTTAAGTAAAATTTAAGTTAGATGTTAACATTTCACAAAAAAGACCTTAACGTTTCCAAAAAATATTTTAAACAACCCCTGATTTGACAAGTTCCATCAACTATACTTAGGCAAAATTTTAAAAAAAAATTAGAAGGCCTTGTGAGTGATATCAAATGCTAACTTTGGATTAAGGTTTCAAAATCATAAATACCAAATTCATCTATCTCTTTTAGCTTATTGTTTCAATATAGCCTTTTAAAAACCCTAATCCTTATTATGTTGAAGTCTTAAAAACTGAAACTAGCAAAAATCAAAATGACAACACTTCCTTTTCCTATATTTCATCTTATCTTTTAGCTCTCGAGTTGGTAAGAACTAGAATCAATTCAAAGGGTTTGAGTTCTTTCATTCCAACACTTATGCCTGATTAAAACATATTATATACTTCAACGTTCCCTTTATAATTACAAGAGTTCAAACTAACTCTTTTTTTTTAATTTATGGACTTAGCCTTCAAAATAGATACAGTGGTGGTCATCAAGAGAATAATGGAAGGTAAATTTTATTTCTTTATAGAGACGTGAAACAACTATCTAGTTCAAACAAAGTTGAGAAACAAGGGACAAGGAACATTAAGAAGATATTAGAACATTATGTTTGGTGTTACAAAGGTTTTCCTATACACCAAACTTATACCGAAGTCCCGCATACTCCTTTGGATGACAATCTCACTTAGGTTTGATTAAGTAAGACTCAACCTTCCCACGTGATCATTGACTAATGAAACTATTCTCGAACGCCTCATAACCCTTTAAGTGTTTAATTCTCATACTTGACTAAGAATGCTATAAAAATATTAAATAATCATGGGCAACAATAAATATATAAAAGTTACAGTAAAAACTAACCTTTATTGCTTTCCTAAAAGTATAAAAAGAAATGCTCTCTCTCAATGTGTTTCCTTCCTCGTTATCGCTCATCTTTAGGAGTAAAGCTCAAATAAGCTATTTATAACACCTCTGGCTTTACAATTCAGAATCCTAATTAAACCGAACTAACTAGATCACCTCAATCCTTATCAAATTACATTACACTAACTATTGGATGACACTCCTATCTAAATATCACTCTATCTGATAGGATTTAGCTATATCACAACCAATAAGGTAAGAGATTACATTTAACTAGGAATGATACATCTATATGCATGAAGAACTCTACTATCTTCAAATGATCGTCCCACGTGGTCTTCATCTTTTGGAGGTAATGTATGTCTACTGTAATCTTATTCGCCACATCATCAAATCTCCCCTTGATCTCTATCCATTGATGATGATGCATCTAAGCCCAAAGCCTTTCATAGCACACTGATCGAATCCAATACTTACCCATGTTAAATCTATCAGTCATGGCCTGTTTATTGGAGCACATATAAGTCCATAGAGCTCTCACATGTCTCTCTCATGCATATGATCCAGCTAATCTTCAACCCAAGGTCCATCTTAAGCTATCTTTTAGTCTCACATCTAAATTTTGCATCTCGTTAAAGATTTCCACCAATGTGCACCAATGCATGCCAAATCATTGACAATGCCTATTTTTCTTACCTACTTGCAAGTCTTATTCCTTGTTCCATCATCTCGAGTGCCAAACATTGGTCAAGACTCCCTAATGATCACACGATTCCACGATTAGGAAATAAGGGTCTAACACTTGGCAGTGGATCATGACACAGAAAGGAAAAAATTTACATTTGTGTTTTATCAACCGAAGTGCTATTTTAAACATTTTATAAAATAATAAGATCTTTTTTGCACATTTTTTAATGTCTAAATTAAATTTTGGCTAAAACATTAAGGAGAAAAATGTACCTTCAACTTCTATTTATTGGATAAACATTTTAACAAAGCATACGTATGAATCATTAGGGCTTGGCCTAAATGGTATAAAGTTAGGAATGGATCCTTAATACAAATCATAAGAATACTTAGGGAGAAAGGAGTTGTAAAAAAAGCCCAGAGATGAAGCCTTTTGTAGTTGGTTAACTGTAGCAATTTATCTATTAAAACCGTAGTTGTTCCATAAATGCATCATATTAGAGATTAGATACATTAATTCTTTACATAGAAGATGTTACATATGTATAACCAAACAAAATTTAACTTTATAAACTTTATATCCTTATCATTATTGAAAAAAGGTAAAATGTCTTATAGTTTTAGTTTAGGTAGTAATATATTTAACATAATGATTGAGAGTACCTATGAAATTTACAAGATTTATCACATAGCTTAGTAACAATAAGAAAACAACATATTAGTCTTAGAAAGGAGGTGGTGGAAGTTTGAAAATAGAGCATAAACAATACATGTCAAACATATATAATAGTTGCATACATGCACATGTAGTATTAATGTATACTCTCCAGTTGAATACATGCATATATACCTGTAAATCCCTAAAAAATAGGGCCACTAGAGAGATTAGACTAGATAATATGGGACAAAAGATGGGACCAACAAAGAAGAGAAGAAGATGAGATGAGAAAGAAATAAGAGGAGAGAGAGACGGATGAGATAAAAGGCATGGCGATCAAAGAAGAGAATAAGATGAGATGAGAAAGAAATAAAAGGAGAAAGAGAGATGAGACCTGAGAGGGAGATAAAGTGCAACGTCTTGAATTTAGATTTTGGGAAATTAAAGATTTACCAATGTTGTGAATATCGCACCAAATTTATATGGAATTTTATTTTGGTACAATATAGTATTGATATTGGATACTATTTTAACTAAATTTTAAAATTATAAAATAGTCCTTAAATTTTATAAAATTATATGTCTTACTAGGAATTAGGGTGAATATATCATATGTCATATAGGTCTTAGATTTTTAACTTAAATTAGCATTTTAAAATGAATAACAATGTAGTTAATTAACAATTAGAATTAAGGACCTGATTTTAGGAAGCCTTAACAAAGTTGTAAAATATGTTTTTGTTTTTTTTTAGATACGGCACTTTTTAATTTCTATTTATATTCCTATATCCATCCCACTACAAACTAATAAAAACCCAAAACTAAGTAATAATAATTTTATATTACTCAAATATTAGAATCACAAGCCACAGCATAATTCAGTCGTATACTTTATCCACCTAGTTTTCAAAACCATCATCTACTTTTTTTCATTGCTTCTTATTTCTATGCTATTTAAATTCTCAGAACCATTGTCTACTTTCTTCATCACTTCTTATTTCCATGTTTCCCTAATTCCCAATATCAAAATATATTTATATGCATTTCAACTTTCAAAATTTAAAACTAAAAAGCATCTTACCTAGCTATTAAAACAAATGTGACAGTGAAAGTGAAGAGACGTAAAGCAAAGGAGATACAGAGAGGCGACAACCACGATACTTGACTCTAATCTCCAGAAAGGCAACTTAGGAGTTAGACGAGGTGAGTTGAGAGTTAGACGCAACATCGGAGAGGTGATTAAGACTTGAAGTTAAAGAGAATTAGAATGGATTTTAAGATTAGGTAAAGGCAGGCAGCAGGGAAGAAAGGAGAGCTGAAGATTTGACAATTAAGTGCTTATGTTTTACATAAATGTCAGGTACTATTAAGTATCAGTTGATATTGAAAAAAATAGTTGGTACCATCTGAAATTTAAACTTGATATTGAAATCTAGGTTATTGTACCGTTTTCAACTGGTACCGACTAAAGCAATACGAAAATTATAGCTTTGAATTTGATCCTAATTTCACATGCATATGTGCAAGACCTTGTTTTATAGGCCTCATGTGTCAGTTGTTATGTTTAGTTGGTTAGGAGACCCACAAAAAAAAAATCCAGGGTAGAAAAAAAAAAGATAAAGCATTTGTGTTATGTTAAAACAGGGGTTCTATTAAACATTTCACAAACATTGAAGTTTAATTAGATTTTCAAAACATTAGAATTTAAATTAAACTTTGATGAAAATTTTAGGGTTCAATTTAACCCTTTTACAAATATTTTAATAAAGTGTATACGAAATAGGGATAATAATAAGTCGGGCTAAGTTTGAGATTATCTAGAGCCTGACTCGAAGTCCCTTACAAGTGATTCAAGCCTAATTTAGACTCCCGTCAAGTCTGACTTATGCTGCTGGAGCCTGGAGCCTGGAGCCTGGAGCTCGAACCTCAACTGTTTAACTCTCAACAAGGCCAACCCAATTATGACTGTCCACGTTAAAGTCTTGATTTTATTGGTAGATTTACACCCTCATTAACTCTTTGTCACTGCGAGTTGTTTTGGCACTAAAAATAACAATAACCCTTTTGTCAACCTCACCCAAATAACAAGATCTATTAAAGTTTTGATCTTATTGACAAAATTGAAAAGAAAAAAATATTTAACACAGAATTTGTAAGGAATAAGTGAGATTGTAGGAAATGTAGCAAAAATATAAAAATGACCTTTCAACATATAGGTATTGACCTAAACGCCAACAATCACAAATTGATCTCATAAAATAAGGAAAGAATATAAATTGAAGAAACACATAGTAGTCAATTACTTATAGAAAAGAAAATGAATAAAGTAGTGTAACGGGTGTTTTTAATTGAAAACAGTGAGAAAGAGATAAGCGTTTAAGGCTGTTTTTTTTTAGTTTTTATTCACACAAAACGACAACATTTTGTTATATTTAAACAATACGAGATTGTTTTATATTATGAGATATTTGAGTTTTGAATCAAGTCAAGCAATAAAATTTAAAATCAATCTTAAATTTGATCAATTTAAATTGAGCCATAAAATTTGACTTTGGACTATATTTGTAGTTATTAATAAAGAATAAATTTGAGATATGCACATGCTGCTAATAGAATTTGTCTGGTATAATGTAATGGGATACGTGCACTACATCTTTTATTTGTTTGTGTACAAAATTGCAACAAATTATGACCTAATATAAAATTGATATTTTATGGTGGTCGGGTCGGCTGTGCTAAGTCCAGGCCCATCTCTACATGCCCACAGCCCATTCATAAGAGTTAGTCTCTCATGCAAACACAATGATCTACGTGAAGACCTAAACCTAGTGTCCACGGCATATATAAGGTACTATTCTACCATAATACAGGTACGACAATACAACCCTAGTTTTTCCTTCGTTCTCTTCGACCGATTTACTCTCAAAAGACTAACTTGAACGTCGGAGGGGCCTTCCGGGAACCAACCCCCGGTGAGCCTTTATTTGTTTTGTAGGTGTTCGGTAGCCAAAGCCATCCAGAATCATGGATCCAAACAATGATGTTCAGCCCTAGCAAAATCCGACTGAACCAATTGGCGCCCACCGTGGGGCCCGACATCAGGGCACCACGTCCAGAAACACACAGGTCAGTCAAGCAGCAGCGGCCAATCCTGACGTCGCTGCCGTCACGGCCCTTGCGATGCAACGGATGGGTTTGCAGTTACCCGTCGTTCACCCGCCACCGCATCATGAATCCCGCACTCAATCTTCGCATCATGAGGAACAGAGCATAGCCTTGGAAGACGACGCCGAGGTTAATTCGCATCCCAATTCCCAGCGCCCTCTGGATGCAAATCCTCCTGCACCGCCGCAAACCTCCCTCACCAAGAAACAGATAGAGGAAGCGGCCGACCTATTGATACGCCAAGTCCTGCAGTCTCAGCCAGACCAACAGCAGACCGCCGCACGGCATATTGGGGTGACGGCCGATCGCCACCCTGTGGAAGCCCTAGAAAAAATCGTGGACGATCGAGTCAATCTGGCCATGAATTCCCGTTCGGGCCGAGTGTCCGCACAATATAATTCTCCCTTCATTCCGGAGATCTTGGATAGTCTTCCTGCGGTCGGCACCAAAATACCGACACCTGAGAAATATACTGGAAAGACCGATCCGCTAGATTATTTGCAACACTTCCAGTCAATGATGAGCCTGCATTGCGT
>JANITX010000211.1:22113361-22129304 GCA_027564395.1 Erythroxylum ulei
AATATCTCATATTGATCCTTATTTATTAAATATCTCATATTTAATCATAAAGTTTCTCAAACTTTACAATCAAGTCCGACTTGATTAAATTAACTTTGCTCTCTTCAACCCATTTTTTTTGTGAGACCTATTAGGTTCTCAAATACGTTGGCAATGATTATAAATTATAATTAGAATTAGATAAATTAAAAAAGTTTTAATTTATCTTTAATTCTCCGATTAAACAATTTATAATTATAGATCAAGATTGACGTCTAGTGATGCATCATGACTACCCAAATATTTAGGAATGTCAAAGTAGTTTTGACTAACCTTTTTGTACATGATTTTTTTTCGTATAATTCAATCATTGTATCATACAATGTTCTGCTTGGACACAGTGCATGAAATTAATGTCTACTCTATTTTGAGTCCAATCATATTAGTTCTTCTCCATTAGCTATCGATTCAATTAATGACATTTGTAAACTATTTACAAAACATCATTCTACCTTGGCCAAGGATTTTTGAATTCAATACTAATCGAGAACAATGAAATGTTCTCCTTAATCACTTTAGGGTGATGAATCCTATCTTGATCACTTAATTACCTTCATATAGTTCATGCTACATCCAATGACTGTCGATTAAACAACCTATGATTAAATAGATCATAAGTAGTATCAAAACATAACAATCCATATACAAGATAAATTCGATGATCTCAAGTCAAAGGATCAATTATACCATCATCACAATGAGACTTCTATAGACATACAAGTAATGTTCCAATTAGATTTCTCATGTTAGGTCTATTTAGTGAACTTGTTGTCTAATAAGCACCCACACGTTGCTTAAGTATCTTTATTCTTTAGCCTATGAGATCGACTACTTCTTTCATAAGAAAAAACCTAACGTGTACTAGTCTTTTTGTATTATATTAATATCCAATCTTAACAAAACAATGACCAGGAACAATTTAGGGATACTACATAAATGCAATATGAATCTCATAATCATAATCTCATTATAATTTCATTTGCAATGTACAATTATCCCGTGGACTTTATCATACACATCTAAACATGTATAAGATAGAGAATGCCTTTAAATAATTGTCATTAAAATACAACCAAAGTGATTAGCTATAGGGTATAAACCAACGAATATATGATTGTTGAACTCATTCAGGTTAATAAGGACATAAGGGCCTTTTACTCTAAATTGTTGGGGTTACGGATTAAATTAGATATGACATCTTTAAGTTTTATTCATGATTATATTTCTTAAGAGCTAAAGAAAAAAATAGATAGGTGTAGATTGTTTCAAATTCTTATGAAACTTAGACCTGAATTTGAAATTGCTAAATCCAATATCATTAAACAAAGATTAATTGATATTGATCCAATTTTAGGACAACTTTTTTAAGAGAAAACCCAACTTTAAACTTAGGTTAATTTGGATGTTAAAACTAATTATGTTGATGTTGTCTTTTATCTTCTTTTCGCAAACCTCATATGAAATATTCAAATGCAAAAGATGACGAATAAATGTGGTTATTATAAAAAGAAAGGGGATGTAATCTTTAAATTTCAACTATTGTAAATATTATTTTATGCTCTACAATCAATCAATTTGATTGTAGTTTAATGACAATAATTTAAAAGCATTCTTTATCTTGTACATGTTTAGATGTATATGATAAAGTACATGGAATAATTATACATTGCAAATGAAATTATAATGAGATTATAATTTTGAGATTCATATTGCATTTATGTATTATCCCTAAATTGTTCCTAGTCATCGTTCTATTAGGACTTGACATTAATAAAATATAAAAAGACTAGCACATGTTATGTTTTTTCCTTATAAAGGAAGTAGTCGATCTCATAGTCTAAAGTATGGAGATACTTAAACAAACGTCTAGGTGCTTGTTAGAGAACAAGTTCGCTGAACTGACCTGACATGAGAAATCCATTTGGAACATAGTATGTTTATGAAAATTCTCATTGTGATGATTATATGAATGATCTTTTGACTTGAGATCTCCAAAGTTATCTTGTATAGGAATTATTATATTTTGATACTATTTATGACCTATTCTAATCATAAGTCGTTAAATCAGTAGTCATTGGATGTAACATAAACTATATGATGGTAGTTATGTGATCAAAATAGGATGCATCACCCTAAAGTAATTAAGGAGAATATTTCGTTGTTCTCAATTAGTATTGATTCGAAAAATCCTTGGCTAAGGTAGAATGATGTTTTGTAAATAGTTTACAAATGTCATTAATTGAATCGATAGCTAATGGCAGAGAACCAATATGGTTGGACTCAAAATAGAGTAGATATTAATTCCACGCTCTATGTCTAATCAAAACATTGTATGATAAAATGATTGAATTATATAGAAAAATCATACATAGAAAGGTTAGTCAAAACCATTTTGACATTCTTGAATGGTTAGGTGGTCATAATGCGTTGCTAGACACTAATCTTGATCTATAATTATAAATTATTTAATTAGATAATTATAGATAAATTAAAGGAGTTTTAATTCATTTCATTCAAATTATGAATTAGAATTATAATTTATAATCATTGCCAACATATTTGAGAACCTAATGGATCACATATAAAGAACGGATTGAAGAGAGTAAAGATATTTTTAATCAAGTTGAACTTGATTGTAAAGTTTAAGAAACTTTATGATTTAATATGAGATATTTAATAAATAAGGATCAATATGAGATATTAGATCTTATTTGGGCATAATTGGTATTTAATTAGAATTATTTGCAATTATAATTAAATTTTAATTGAAATTATAATTTAATTTTAATTAAATTACTAAAATGTTCAAAACTTATTATAAATAGACTTAAGTTCTAATGGAGCTAGCATTTCTTACGTAACACTCTCTATAATACTTAGATAGTTCTTTCAACCTATTTTATAGATATCGTTAAAGTTCAGACACTTTTGCGTCTACGGTGGTTAAGATAGATCAGTTTCGAAAACGATTTGAGGGATAAGACAAGAATATGATTAAGCTTCAGAATAAGATATGAATTAAGATTTATGTTTTATTATAATTTATGTGTTAATCATTTTATAGAATTAAAGTGATCTTTATTTTCGAGAAATTAAAATACGAAAAAGTTTCATAATTATTCCACTGCGGCTGTGATCGGATCTCGTCCCGATTTCCTTTCAGTAAAGGAATAAGTAAATTCGACATGCATTTCTTGCTTTTAATTTAAGTTAAAATCAGACTAGTGATAACTCATATAGTCCTACCTCGACTCTTCTATAGGAGACTATACAATAAATGATTTAAACAACCATGCAATCTCTTTTACTGAGTGCTATTTTATCTGCCTTCTCTACTATTAGTTTATCAAGGAAAACAAACTAATAATTATCTCCTTATTTCATTGACTTTGTAACATTTAATCACATGTCCAACCAGACACGTCATTTTTCAAAACTTGAACCATATCAACCAAATAATCTTACTATTGTTGCTAACAAGGAAAAATTACCTATAACAGAAGTTAAATCACTTTCTTTGAACAAATATCTTCCTCTTTCTTACTTTCTTTATGTCCCAAATCTAATTACAAATTTAATTTTTATTGTTTAATTGGCTGATTAAAAGTGTTCAATTAATTTTTATCCTTCTAGTTATTCTTGACAGGACCTTCAAATAGGGAAGGTGATCGAGAAAGGGCACAGACAAGGACGATTCTTTTACTTATACTCGAATGATCCAACCTCTCATAATCTTAAGGATAATCAGTCTTCTCTTCCATTTTACTATGTTTTCTTCTCCAAATGATAATAAAAGTGATGTTTTTGGCGTTGACACGTTAGACATCCTCGTGTAATTAAACTCATAAACATACTTCAGTCAATGTTCATCCTGATCACTTAAAACGTTAACTTCACTTTTTTCAACGTTAGATTGTGAAAGTCGTTCTCTTGACAAGGTTGCAAAGCTACCTTTTTTCTTTTAATATAGATTTAATACATGCTGATCTTATAAAGTCCATCACAATGTTTATCCAAACAGTTTATTTGGATACTTTTCATCATGATGTTGTTTCCACCTTTGTCGTTCCAGGGAATCTTTCATTTTCGAACCCAAAAAGCTAGACCAGTGAAGTGAGGAGAGGATGAACTTTGGGCTTCTGGAAAAGTAACCATGAGTCCATGGTCTCACTTTGGACTGAAATTACTTAAGCAAGCTTTCGAAATTCGTAAGAGGCCCATTCATCCGCGTTTCTCTATTCAGACAAATCTAATTGGAGAAGAACCGGGGCCCACCGCTCCCGTGCCAAGTGTAAAATGAGAACCGCGTAAAGCAAAACAAGCTGACTAGGACAAAAGAGCAATTTTTAATTTTTATTCCTTTCGCAAGCAGCTACCAACCTCTTAACAGGATAGTCACAAAATCCACCAACAACGTTAGCAGATCCGATCAAGTTTGGTTCTGCTCCCGATTTCGATTTCACATACACCACTTACACGTAGTATTATATTCATTAACAGAACATCCAACATGAGTTTCCTCTTCGGCAAGAGAAAAACTCCCGCAGGTTCTATTCTTTTTCTTCTCTGCTCATTGCTTTTTGTTTATTAATCCATTTTCTTTTAATTTTTCATTGAATCCTTTGAGGCTTTTTTTTTTCGGTTGATCGATCATCGCTGGGTATAGCTGCTACATATAAAGATGGACCAAAGTTTTGATTCAGTAGAATTGCTTCACGTAGCGATCAATCTATTAATTTTGTTCTTACACTGGGGATTTGGTACAATAGGGTTTTACTTTTAGGGTTTGTATTGAAAATATTCAAATTGATTCTTTGCTGTTGATCGGTGAATGATAAATCACTTCTCTTCCAAAATTCTGGCGTATACCGTGATGGGCTTTAAAGTAGTGCCTTTTTTTTTAAATAATTTTTCGGAGACATGATTGGGGATGCATTCTTAAAAAGTGACTTGCTTAAGCATTGTGTTATATGCTGAGATATAGTGCGTAATGTTTATTTGTAATTACAACATATTTAGGAATATTCTCATTCACAGTTATTGCAGGCATAACCCGAACTCATTTGACTTGTGCTTTCAGAGCTTTTGCGGGAGAATAAGAGGATGCTGGATAAATCTATTAGAGAGAAAGAGAGGGAGAGACAAGGTCTACAGACGCAGGAAAAAAAAACTAATTTCTGAGATGAAGAAGAGTGCCAAGCAAGGACAGATGGTCAGCTACTGGTTCTTTCCTAACTGATTTTCTGACGTTATTTACTGTTCTCACAAATATCCTTGAACAAGTAGCTTCAAGAGATCTCATATTTCTGTGGGTGCCTGAATCAGCATATTGTGTTTATACAGTCTAGCTAGAAATATGATACGCAAAATCATTCAAGTATAATAAGAGTTTATTAGCTATGTTTCACAGGTTGTTTGTTGGGGGCCAGTTTGAATCGTTATTATTGATTAATTGTGTCAGGTTAGTAGGAGACTTATTTATGATAATGCTATGATTAGGTGGTGCTAATACTAGCAGATACGTTTTTAACACGCAAAATTTCATACAACTTGCCACATATTTTACTGTACTTGTTTTAGGGGAGTAGTGAATGTTTGGTTCAAGTTATATGCATTCTCACTTGATCTGTTTGAATATTGAAAGTATTTATTAAAAACAATAGAAAACTCCTTTTGGATATTCATGCATATAAAAAGTTCCTTCTGAATGTTTACTCAACTGCCTTTCTTTTGCAGGGAGCTGTGAAAATAATGGCAAAAGACCTCATTAGAACGAGACATCAGATTGAAAAATTCTATATGTTGAAGTCACAGCTTCAAGGCGTATCTCTTAGAATTCAGGTACAGGTTACTTGGTAATGCTGCTTGATGCATAAAAATTACTTTCTAAGTTTTCTTCCGTGCAGTTTAGCTTTTCTTTTTTGCCATTTTAAAAATTTTTTAGCGTCAGTTTGGATGACATTTCAAACCCAGAAAACTGGTTGATGCAATCCCTTCGCCTAGTTGTAGTATAAGTGCAACCAAGACTTGGATTTTCTTAGCTGGCGTATGTAAAGACGGCAACATGGCCCACGCCTGATCTAGCCTGAAGTTAATGCATAAAGCCAAATTTGACCGGGTTTCAGGTGGCAGGGGAGAACCTGGCCCAAGAAAAGCTCGAAGACCGAAAAGAAGCTTCCAGACTTTGGTATTTAAAAAAATTCAGGTGGGGCCACCCCTAGGCATATGATTATGGTATGTTTTGCTCAGATACAATGTCGTCCATCTAAAGATCATACGGCAACACTGTAGATGGGATACAGGATCATGCCCACCATGGGAGGTCATCTGTTTTGTAACCTAGATTGGTTGTGGACCAAATATTATAAAAACTGATTCAATTAAACTCTACATACTGATGTTTTCTCAGTAAGATTACAGAGTCAAGGATGAGATACGAATTTGTGCTTACTTGAGTGCATCCTTGAGTGCTCTATTGTCATTTCTTTTTGTCTGAACTTTACAGTTTAGTTGATTATGCATCCGTTAGTTTTGTCACTGGTATATAATTAACTAAATTGGAAGTTAAATGTACTTCAGACGTTGAAATCAACACAAGCAATGGGAGAGGCAATGAAAGGTGTGACAAAGGCCATGGGCCAGATGAATAGGCAGATGAACTTGCCGTCTCTGCAGAAAATTATGCAGGAATTTGAAAAGCAAAATGAGAAGATGGAAATGGTGACTGAGGTGATGGGAGACGCCATTGATGATGCTTTGGAAGGGGATGAGGAAGAAGAAGAAACAGAAGAATTGGCCAGCCAAGTGCTTGATGAAATAGGCATTGACATAAATCAAGAGGTATAACTGTCATCTGATGTTTCTCTTCCAAATCATTGATTGATGTCACTAAACTTTTGCTCTTCTGCAGCTTGTAAATGCACCATCATCTGCCATTTCTGCCCCAGCTGTAAAAGGTAAAGTTGCTCAAGTAGAGACAGCAGGAAGTGAAGACACAGGAATAGATAGTGAATTACAGGCAAGGTTAGATAATTTGAGAAAGATGTAATTTTTATCTTGTTCTTCCTGTATAATATTGAACTCTGGGTTATTTCGGAGCACTTAATATTTACTTGAGCTGTGTAACATACATGAGAATTGTACCAGGAATGATTTGAGGAGGAAGGGTTGATTCCAATGTAAATCAAGTTCATCTGATATTCACATGAAAATCTTGTGTGGATATTGAGTAGATATAATGTTTTGTTCACTAACTGCTTTAATAGAAAGATCGAATGCATGCTTACAAATTGGTCATAGAGCTGAGTTTTAGAGACATTTAATGTTGGGATTTCTGCTCTTTCAATGAAGAAAAAGAAGACGTGGAAAGTTGAATATTGAGGCCTTTTTGAATGCTAAAGGCATGTTCATGATGTTGCAATGATAATGGCAGGTTTAGAGATTTGACGAACAGTTTGGTCATGGTACAGTTTTAGTGATTTTAGATTGACCAAATGCTGAAGCTTTGAGAAATGTGTGTTTCTTAACACGAGGATGGAAGATTCGACCACCCCTTAGATCAGCATTCGCACTGGAAGCTAATATTGACTGCAATCGAAATTAAACATGAGGTTTAATACTGAATTGTTATGGAATTAAAAACAAATTTATGCAGAAAATATAGAATTTCAACTCTTTGTGCACAATATGATAGCCCCTTCCCCTGTTCAAAACTTAAAAAAGTAAAGAGCAGTAAAACAGATTTTAAAATTTTCCTACCAGTTGCCAGCTGAGCACCAGCTGACCCGAAAAATATACACAAAAAGGGGTCTGCAGTGAGTCAGACTTCGACTTGCTGAAGACATTGTCGTGGTTAATTATGAAACATAAATAAAAGATTGTAAGACATATGACGGAAGCTTGAACCAATCAATTATTATAAACAGTCTTTGTTATAATTGTCTTCCAACTCCAATCCCGCCCTGGAATATGTTGCCGTAGAGTGGCAAAGTTATGTAACTTTTGTACGTTGTAATGAACAAATCAATCAGAGGAAAAAGCCAAAGCAAAGCCTCAAACAGGGATGCCGGATTCCACCAAAAGTTCCTGAGAATTTACAGGCGGCGAAGAATCAGCCACCGGTTGCTGATGACATCGCGAAGAAGGACCAACATATGCACGACAAATTGGGCAATCAGAGTGAGAGTAGAGCCACATATCTATACAAGCTGCATGAAACGAGTGCTTACACCTAGGCAACTGCCTCACTTCTTCTCCATCTTCAAACGCAGACAAGCAAATAGCACATTCGTTGTCGCCACCTTGATCCAGTTCAGTCGTGTTTTCCTTTTTGTACTTGAAACTATACAATAAGTTGCGACTTGGGCACTCGAAACTTTGACTTTCCGTTTCCCTCGCAAACAGGTTTCGACCTTGACCTGGTCTGTGCAAACACCACCTGGTAAAGACAAGGTTGTAGGCTGCAAGCAAAATAGCCGCTGAACCAACAATTGCAAGGCCATAACACAACATGGTTATGTCGGAATTATGTGAAGAATGTGATGGAGGTGGCGGTGACGACGGGCTGAAAGAATTTGGAACATCCCCCATGTTCGATAAAAGTTAGGTTCTTTAAGTTAGCAAAAGATTAACAAGAGATTAGAAGACTATATATGTACCGTATAGTAAGAGTCAAGCTCATCATCAAGAGGTTTTCACGTCTTTATTGGTAAAATAGTAAAGAATAATTGTTAATCCAAAAGGCTGTGCAAGTTACTTAATGGGCAAAAATTATATTTTAAATTTCAACAAACTTAAGGTTTTGAAGCGTCAAATAATTAAACCTTGACATTTTCAAAATGTTAATCTTAGTCAGTTAAATGTCATATTAATGATATAGTATTTTCTTTTCTTTTTAAATAAAATTGAGTTTATTGTCATATAATTAGCTTTTTGAAAGCCTAATATTTTCATCACATTCAGAAATACTTTAAATGGAAGAAATTAATTATTTATTAGGTAAATGTCATATCAATATTGATATAATATTATTTTTTATTTTAAAAAGAAATAAATATGCCACATAATTGACTTTTTAAAATTAATTAAAAAGTGAGTCTTACTGTCGGGTACCTACTGTTATATATTTCTAACGGTGGATCCTACTTGCTATACAACAGTAGAGTTTATTTTTTATTTAAAAATAAAACAATATTATGTTAGTATTAATATGATATTTAAATAATAAGGAGTTAATTCCGTCTAATTTTTCGTCATTTTAAGGTCTATTTTGGATGTTTTAAAAATGTTAGTACTTAATTTTGACAATTTAAAATGTTAGGAATTGTTTTGTATTATATTGTAAATGATGAAATTTAAAATGCACTTATAGACGCAATGTGATGTTTAAAAGAAAGAATGGTTAATGATGACATAAACAAGACTCTCAAGCAAAGCTGGTTCGATAGAGACGGACTACATACATTTGTTGTTAAATATCCCTCTGTTGAGTACCTCTCTCTTCGATCTCTACGTTTGGACTATAAGTTTGAAGAAGACAAAATAAATAATAAATGGTTAACAAGCTGGGTCTTGTTGGGCTGAAAAGATGATAGCATTGCATACATCGGCGATTCCTTCCTATAAACAAGGGGGTTCTCTTTGGTTTTTGGGATTGGTCAAAAATTCTGATGATCAATGTTTCAATATGGAATCTTCCAACACGTACTTTTATGTTCAAGAATATTTGTATAAGGTGTTAACTCACAACAATATGATTGGCATCAGAATGTTAATTTGGAACATCCAATTCCAACCACGAGATTCTACAGAAGATCTTGTCCTAAAATATTCTTCGTTAGCTGCTTTCATAGTGACTGTCACGATTTATTTCTCAAAGCACTATCTTGGTTATGTGAAAATATCTAATCAGACAAGGATAAAGTAAACTCGATCTCTGTGATGACTCGAGTATTTACTATGACGTAAAGGACGGTGGCCAGGGTTTATTAAATTGAACTCTTTTGTTTTATGGGGATTTTGTTATTTCATGCGATCTTGGTACGTTCCAAGAAAATGTTATGTTCTTCGTTCTAGTTTTTGTTTTTGTTTTTGAAGAAAAATGAGTTCTTCACAGCAGAAACAAAATGCCCAATTCTGCTTCATACTAAATCCAACACACGGGTCTCATGTTTGCGAAGTCTAATGTTAGTGTGATTGCTAGTTTTAGTTTATAAGTTATTTGGATTTAAAAAAGCATATACTTTACAAACTTTTCTATTACTTCCCTCAACTTCTAATTTTATTCATTCATACACATCCTTTATAATTTCATTAATATTGGCTTAATCTGAGAAGCTATTGATCTTTTATTTTTAATAACAATGCAACCTACCAGTTTAGTTAGGGATAATAACAAGCCTAAAAATATATTAATAACCCTGATAAAAGTATCATAAACCTCGCTGGTTGTGTTTAATTAGGTTACGCTCCCACTTACCTTGTAAGTTTTGATCTTGAAAATATGTAGCAGGTCTTGCGAAATCAAATTACAATATAGTCTACTTGGTATCCTTTTTTGGTTGGGATAAAAGCAATTCTTTATGTTGAATACATATCTTTGAGTTACACTGACATGAAAATTAAACAATATCTTGAAAATTATTAATGGCAAAGTGCGTTTGATAATTGGGAGGTCAAAGAAAAAGTGAAAAACTATAAGAAAAACACATGTATTTAACCCAATTATTTTTTTATGTAGGTGGTCAATTGATAATAATCTTAAGTTTATGACATGCCACCTTTTTAATGGATATAGTTATTATAATAAGAAAATATTGTTTCAATTTAAAAAAATTAAGGGAAATAAACTTAAGCTAAACCCCAGGGCGCAAGTGAGTTAGTAAGGGATTCTTTTGACTTAAGTGAGGTCGCGGGTTCAAACCGTCCTCATGTATGTAGCCATTTAAAGCTTGGGGACAAAGTTTTACCTCCCGCAAGGAACTTACCTGACTTGAGCAGGGATTAGTCTGGGTTTGGATGACTTAAATGTGCCTTTTTATAATTGGGACCCTCTTAGGGCACCTCATGGGAAAAAAAACTTAAGCTATATTTGAAGTAAGATTGCATAGTATCTAAAAGGGATAGCAAATTTGTAAGTGTTAAAATTCTTTTTAAAAAATTTAATTTAGTGCCCAATCTTTTAACCTTTTCAATTCAAAGATTACATCATTCATTTTAAAATGTTATTTATGTTAATATTTTACTGATACAACTTGTAAAACAAGTAAATATAAACACTTCAAACAATTTACATAACTCTTCTTCTTCAAGTAGTAAATTCAAAGTAGTAGGCTAAAAAGAGAGATGAACATTAAATGACCTAAAAAATGCATATATTAAGGAAGAAGGAAAACATACTCCTCAAGAACACATAAATTGATATGATGGAGGTAATTATAAAGGTGAGCTAAATGTAATTTTCACCTCTTTTCTTAAATCTCTATATTGGAATGTCCTCAAAATAAACCACTAAAGGAGTTTACTCTACTCTTATCTTGTACCCTTCATTTAAAATTATTATTCAAACTTCAACATCATCCACTTTGTTTTTCAAATTCTCTATTTTTTTCTCCTACTCCTTTTTTGACAACTCACAATTTCTTTCTAAAACCATCATGACCTAAAAATAATTGACACAATTCATCACCTTCCTAATTTTCATAGTCACCATCTTCGTAATCCACTTTATAAAATCTAGTATCATAAGACACTACTTTTCCAGAAAAATCCCATCACTCGTAAATTCCTCTAAGACATGTGATGGAGTGTGGTGGTCTAAAGTGGCTGGAAGTGATGGTTATGGTGTTGAGGTATGATGGTTGAAGTTTTGTAAAAATTGAAATTTCTCAAGTACAAACAAACAGGTAGATTGTAAGGTGAATTTCGGACAAATGGCTTGAATTTTGGAGGTGATTCTTGAGACAAAATTGTAGAACAAGATGTGAGCTACAACTTTGATGAAGGAAGTTCTTCAATTGGGTTAATGGTTTAGAAGTTATGGTTGATTTTGTTCGGAGCGTTTGAAAATGTGTGGTAACAGGATTGACTAAGAAAATGGACGAAAAGGATGAGTGTTTTGTTTTTGGAAACAAACAAAACCCTATTAGTTTTTGGAAACAAAAAAAACCCAAGAAAAGATAATCAATTGCAAAAGTAAATTCTCTCTTAATTTTTGATTCATCAATTGTGTATTTCTTAGAACTTGTTTGGTTCAGCTTTTAGAAGGTGGAAAAGTACTTTTTTCCACCGCAAAAATTATTTTGAAAAAAAATAAGTGTTTAGCATAAAATTTAAAAACGCTTTTTAAATAGAAATAACTTTTTAAAAAATTAAAATATAATTTTTTAAAAAGCTCAATTTTAGAGGTTTTTTTAAGCCTGTTCCTTCAGCTTTTTCAGGTATACTTTAATTTTATATTTTCCGTCTTTTACGTTTATAACATCCGACGTTCCTCTCTTCCAACCCAAACCAAAATTCCTCTCTTCTCCCTGCCCCTGCTCTGCGATCTGGTCGATTTCCTCCTTTATGTTGCAATTTATGTTCTCCTTCTTTTTTTCTCCGAAATCCCAAATAAATCAAACTCTTCTCTTCATTATCCATTCTCTCTCTTCAACTGCTATTTTCTCTTTATCTGAACATTTCCCCAGTATCATATGGTTTGATGTTGATTTTCTACATCTTTTATTTATTTTTCTACTGATTTAAAGAAAAAATCATTCTTTGTGTAAATTCTTTTTAATCTTCATTACCGTACAAATCCTAACTTCTAAACGTCATCTTTTATCGTTTGGAAATCAGAACTTCAAATTGAATCGGTGTTTTGTTTCAAATTGACGTAAATTATTGCTTTGTTTCACCGCCCCCAAAAGGAGCTGATTTGACGTTCTCTAAGAGAAGGACTGGTCTGTTAAAGAAAGCTAAGGAGATCTTAATTCTTTGTGATGCTGATGTTGCTTTGATCGTCTTCTCAAGCAAAGGACAACAATTTAAGGTTTTACACCTTCACACATGTATCTCTACCTACCTTTTCTACCTCCATTTATTTCTTTTGTTTTGCAGCAACCCCAAATTGTCTTTCTTTTGTGTTCATTATTCGATACTGTTATTGTTGGGTTTTTGTTTGTTTCACTGAGGGTACTACTTGTATTATTAGATTGACAGCTGATATCAAGAGTTGGTTACTAGTTTTGTGATTTAAGAGTGAATGGCTTGAGCAACTTAAAGCTGATATGTTCGATTCTCACTTACACACTTTCTTAACCCTTGATCCATGACAATGATTATAGGATATTTCTTTAGGGGTATATTTTACATATATGAACCATTCTCATTGAACTTGAATGCTTTAAACAATCAGATTACTGAAAGGAACTTTACTCATACTTTAAGTGATCACTTACTTGTAAGTTAAAATTTCTGCAAAATTGTAATGCATCTACTTGCCACAGCTGAAGTAGCCATGAAATGATTTGATTACATCTTGAGTAACTAGGAATACATTTCAACATAACTACCTTACTTGCTGAGAAATTCCTTTCATCATTCATATCAACGATATTACACTTGCCACACTTCCCTCTGCAAATTTCTGAAATGAATTGATTGTGATCAATAGTTTCTGTTATTATGTTTTTTGATAGTGCAACATGATCATTGCATTGTTTTTCTTTTCCTCTTTATGTATATAATTTTTAAATCTATATTCTGTACTACGTTAGAATCTTTTGATGTTTTTTCACCATATTTACAATATCATTCCCCTCTGTTATTATCCTCAAATTTTGTAGTGCTGAAATTGCAATTTACTATATACCTGTACAGGGTTACATGTTGCTGTTACCATATTTACTGGCTATCTCGTTGGATACACTTCATTAAGAGCATTGTTCGGCCACACTCCTGCAATGGTAATGTGACTTAGCATCTTAATGTATGCATGCCTATATCCTGACAACTTTCATTTATTTGTCCGTATACAAAGAAAGCATATATATATGTATATACATATCTTTTTGTATTAATATATTTCTTATTATTCTCTTTTGCATTTTGCGTTTTTTTATGCAATCAATACTGGTGTTGCTCCTTCTGTTTACTTAAAGAGTGCTGCTGGAGGCATTCTTGGATTAGTTGTTGGAATGCTTGTGGAAACACTTCTTTTCATAATCAGAACTTCCAGTCAAGGTCTCAAGCCTTCAACATCGACGTCAAAGCTGAAGAAGAATCAATGGACATGGTACATGTTGAGTTGGCATTTGATTTTGTAAAAGAGGATTAAGGTGTATATTATAGTACAAAGTGACCTCACGTGAGGACCAAATGCCTTGTTTTAAACCTCAAATAAGTGTTAGTTGAGCTTGCAAATATTTTAAGTCATATTTTAATTTGATATAGATCGTGATGATACATGTTAAGTTTGTAACCAACTAAAAATAATAAATAAATAAGGATAAGAATTTCAAGAGATGAAAAGTTATAAGAGAAAAATTCATAATAAATCAATAAGGATATTTTTGGAAAAAATGTTTCAAGAGATAAAAAAGCTTAAATAGAAAGGTATAATTTTTTTCTTTGTCAAATAAGCCTACAATTTATTTAATAATATTATTTTGGCAAATTGTTAACCCATTCCATCTTACCAACCTGTATACCTATTCCACTCATGAAAGGCTTAATATTAGTTGAATTCTTTCAAATTAAATGTAAACCTAATATATTGTGCTTTGTATATTGTTTAATATATTTTAAATATTATGTATATGCATAAATAATTTTTTGTACAAAATAAAATATAGTTAAAATTAATTAAAAGTGCTTTTATTTTTATGTTGCCAAACAGTCTACTGTATAAAGCTCTTTCAGAAAAGCTGTTTTCTTAATTGACAGTCAAACAATCAACTGGTTTCTTAGAAAAATTCTTATCAGAAAAGCTCTACTGATATAAGCTCATCCAAACAGGCACTAAAGTCTTAAAAATCAAAATGAATAACAACAACACAATGGATAGAATCTATTAGGCTACAGAAGTAATGTCTATTTGTAAGGAATGGATAAGGGATATCATGTTTATAGTCATTGACAGAATAGGGTTCCAAGTAGAGAGAGAAAGTGGAACTCAAGTTATGAGAAGTTAGTCAGGAAAATAGCTTGAGCGGAGTGATTTCTTGTTGAAAGGGTATAAGTTCTTAGGACTTGCTAGGAACAAGTGGGACTTAGACAGAGTAGGATTGCAGCTAAAACGAAACTAATAATATTGAAGATAAAATAGATATACAGATTTTACGTGAAATTTTTCTAAATTAGGATAAAAATTACAAGCAAGGATAGAAAATTTTTACTAAAAATTTGAAGAATTACAAGGAGAAAAAACTAGATCCACAAAAATACAAAGAATATTTTTGTCTATCTTTTTTGTTCTCACCTCACTTCTCTCTTTTTCTGCTTGTTGTGTGTCTCCAGTCTTTTTGTAGGCATAAGTATTAGATTTGTGTTCTAAAATTTATCTATGATGATTACTTTTATATGTTATATTTATGAATTGAATGTTACTTATATTTTGTTTTATGAGTTTTATATTTTTTAGAAGTGTTCAAGAAGATGCACTTAGTCTTGAACCGCAGAACTCTAAATAATATGAATATTCAATTCTAAAATGTTCATAGGTCTTGGATATTAACAGGAACACTAATGTGCTATATAAGACTGTCGTGTAGTTCTGTGGACGTTGATAAAGGATTATGATGTAATAACACGAATACATGAAAGGTTTCATATATTGAACAGACCTCATAGATAAAACATTATATGGATTGTGTTTGTGTCATTAATGTTTTTATCGTGTCTTTGATTCCAAGATTGATACATA
>JANITX010000211.1:22139771-22157135 GCA_027564395.1 Erythroxylum ulei
ATATGGCTTGGAAAGCCATTAATGTTCTTAAGCTTTTAATTCATGATGTATATAAATTATGAATTTATGTATGGAATTGAGTTTGTGTATGATTATGGAATCGGAATATGTAAGTAAATTATGGACTTGTGTATTGAATTGAGATGTATATGAATGGGATTGTATATGAATGGAATTGAATAAATAGAATAGAATAGAATAGTGAATTATGGCGTTGTATTTTGATTGTGTTTTGGATTCCGGACGGGAGGTCCGATGATGTTGATGATTGAGAATTATTGAAGTGTTTTAGGTATAGGTTTGTGTTTGTTTGTGATGGAATTTCTGGACAGGAGGTTCGAGGAATTGTGTGTTTTGATTGGGACTTATAGAAGTGCGTTTAAACCCTTTGCAGGTTTTGGGATTTTTAAAATGCAGCCGTTATGCTGCCGAAATTTTTATGGCAAAGAAAGAATAGGAATAAGAATAAGATTTTTGGTTAATAGATGATTTTTGGGATATGTATGAATGTATAAGAAGATTTTTTTATGAATTGAGATTTTTGCATAAGGATGAATTTCCAAAGGGAAATTGTATGGATTTATTTTGATTTGAATCAGATTGAGTTTAAAACGAATTATATGAATTGAGTGTTATAGAGGATGAAATTTCAAGTGGGGAAATTATATTGTTTTGATTTGTATAAGAATGAATAAAGAGAAAAGAATGGAATAATATGAGAAAAAAATTATACCAGATTTTCGGATTGGTTTAGTCTTAGGGTTTCCAACGCGACACCAGATGATTTTCTAAAACAGTTTGCGTTCCCCGATATCAGAAATTTGTATTGCAACTCGATTTGAATTCGATTCCGCTTCTTTGACCTTCGCCTTATGTTTCCGTTTCGCATTCAATTCGGTTTCGTTTCTTTCGCTTTCGTCCGCTTTGCTTCGCTCTTGAATCCGATTTGTGTTTCGCCTTTGTTTGTCCCACTTTCGTTTCACTTTTGTCATAAGATCCATTTGATTCGTTCCGCCACTTTATTTTTTCGTTTAGCGTTTTCCGTTTTTTTTTTCGGTTGGTCCGGTTCCGAGATCAGGTCCCAACAATTATAGTCTTATATCACTAGCAAAGGATTCTGTATACTAGGGTGTATTTCTTGTAATCTTTTCTATAGATGATCTCTTTGAAAAATGAAATATGATGCATGGATGAACGAATCATTAATAGTAATCATAACATGCAACATTATCAATTCCAAATAGAGCAATTGATTTATAAGAATTACATTTAACACTTTCATCTTTAAGGGAACATATACCACAACTATCCTTCTATAGTGGTAAGCTTTATGGTTTGTTAGGATGTTTCGTGTTAGGCACCTCGCCCTCGTGAGTCAGGGGCCCGACGTCCTAAGTGACATCTGAACGTGTATCCCACAAGGGTGGCGTGCCCCTACCAGGAAAAACACCAAAACAATCCGAACAGATTTTGGGAAACCCCAAATTGGAATCTCAGTTCGACTTGTTCCGAGCATTAATGGCTATATGTCTCTAGTTTACTTAGAGACAAAATTCATTACATTTGGAGGTCCCATAACAAAGTTATGGCTGAAAGCCTCAAATAGGGTTTTGACCTCAATCATATTGCACATGATTTAGGGCAATTAGCATAACTGTCATATGGGATATCAGATTAAGATCATATTAGGACACTGTGATAGAAGACTTTGAGATCTACAACTTTTATGAAAACCTCGAAGATATATTCTATCATCTGAAGGGTCAAAAATGGAGCAGATGATAGCAAGAAGCAGACAAAAGGCAAAAAGCAGACGAATGGAAAAAAGCAGATGAATGCTAAAAAGCACAAAAATCACAAAAAGCAGACGAATGCCAAAAAGTAGATCAATGTCAAAAAACAGACGAATGGAGTCAACTTAAGACGAAGCAAAGTCAACTTAAAACGATGCAACTCTCAAGACAAAACAGAGTCAACTTAAGACGAAACAAAGTCAACTTAAGATGATGCAACTCTTAAGACGAAGCAGAGTCAACTTAAGATGAAGCAAAGTCAACTTAAAATGATGTAACTCTTAAGACAAAGCAGAGTCAACTTAAGACGAAGCAAAGTCAACTTAAGATGATGCAACTCTTAAGACTAAGTTGAGTCAACCTAAGACGATGCAAAGTCAACTTAAGATGAAGCGAAGTCAACTTAAGACGAAGCAAAGTTAACTTAAGATAATGCAACTCTTAAGACTAAGCTGAGTCAAGTTAAGACGGTATGACTTCATCACAGATGATATGACATCATCATAGACGATGTGACATAATCACGAACGATACGTCCTTACAGATGATATATCCTTATTGACGAGACATTACTACAGATGATATCACGTCATCACAAACGAAGTGACGTCATCACAGACGATACGACTTGTTACTCCTAAGCATCTCCCCTTCTAAGGACCATAACTTTGGACTCCGATGTTCAAAGATTTCCTACTATAAACTGTTGGAAAGCTAGAAGAAAGACCTACACTTTCTAGAAGGCACATTTGCCTAAATCAGCCTAGATTAATCCAGATCTTCCCCTAACTTCTGAACACAAACTTTTCCTTATGCAAACTTAAAAATGCAATGTATAAACTTGAGAGGAAGTCATGAGCAAAAATGCAATCTTATTCCTGTTGCATCAAAAGATAAGAGTTTTACAAAGCTTTAGTGGGCATTTCATGCCCTAATACATCAATATTTCAAAATTCCCAAATACAAAAGATACATGAACAATAGTTTGCTCAAACTGCAACTTAAAGCCTTGTTTTATAAGATTTGCTTAAATTACAAAACATTTCAAAAGTGGAGTGATGCGTTGGCTCTTGACTACTCGATCTCTTGCTCATCACCTACTTATGGGGGAGGAGAATGGGAATGAGCTAAAAGGTCGTGGGTAATAAGTTTATAATTCGTAACAAGCAAACCATTTATAAATTCATTTTCAATGCAGAAAAATTCACGTTTATGCAAAATGTGTATGCATCATCAACTTATCATGAACATATATCATATCAAAATAGTTTGGGTAGATCCATAAACATGATGCACTACACATTTCCACATAATGGTCCTGTGTTACCGTAAACTTGAGGGAGTCTATAAAGGAGATCCGTGTCACTAGCAGGTAGGCGGGAGAAGCCTATAACTTGGCTAACTTGCACGTGACATTTTTTAGGGACTACCACAAACCCACATAACACATAGTTCATGAACTGAAAATAGTTTGCCCCAAATGACATATTTTTGCAAAACTTATGTTTCATGAGCATATAATATTTCATATGCATTTCCAAAAAAAACTTGCTATTCTTTTAGAAATCTTTTAATACAACAACAATTAACAAAATTCATATACAACCATGTAGCATAATCTTACAACATTTAAAAAGCAATAAATGCACATGAATAAGGTAGTTGAAAAATCATTTCTTGAAAGAAACTTTAATGGTTCATTACTTAATTATAAAAGTGAAACCCACCTTGAATGTCCTTGCTTATAACTTGCTCAAACGTGCCTCTCCTTTTGCTCCTCTTTTCTTTCTTGATTCCCTTTTCATAGATAAAAAACCCCAAGTTCAAATGGGTTTTCAATTGAAAATTCCTCAAAATACAATCATTAAAATTGGTTTAAGAATACTTAAACCCATGCATTTCCTAGGCTTCATGAACCAAAACCCTTTCAAAAATCCAAAACATTTAAAAAGTTCTTACCTTAAACCTTCACCAAATGAAGAGATGTTTGGTTCCAAAGAAAGCTCTTATCCTCCTCTACCTTTTTCCCTTCTTGTACAACCTCAAAATCACTCTTTAAGACTAAGAAAAATCAAGACCTAGCATAACTCTCTTCTTTTCTCCATTCCACTGAAATCTCTCTCTCCCTTCTTTCTTATTTTTGTGCTTTCTCTCTTCTTTTATTCCTCACTAACGTTTTTGTCTTCTAATATGGAAGGCAACAATTTCCTTTTCCCACTTTGTCCCTCCTTCAATGCCTAATGATTCTTAAACTTAAGTGATCTTCCCAAACTACCCCTCATGCAACTTACCACCTTAACACCTTAATTCAAATCACCTAAATTACATAATCTTACTCACATTAACATGCTTATTAATTCTAACATACGTTATTTTGGCAAGACCCCAAAATTAGTTTAATCATGCTTATTTACCATAAAAAAAATTCAGGGGCCAACAATGCGATTTAGATCAAGACATTCATCACTAAATTTGGAGTGGTTCTTCGCATTGTTAAGCTTATAGTATTGTACTACGACAACAATGGCAACATTGCACAAGTAAAAGATCCAAGGTCTCATAAATGGCCCAAACATGTACTCAGGAAGTTTAAATTGATCAGGGAGATAGTGGAGCAAAAAGACATAATATTGGAACGAGTTTCCACTTAAGAGAATCTTGTAGATCCTCTCACTAAGTCATTGTCTCAAAAGAGCCATAATAGACATATAGAAGGATATGGTATTAGATACGTAAGTGATTGCTTTAGCGCAAGTGAGAGATTGTTAGTTTATGCCCTTATAGCCAATTAGTTTGTTGCAATTTTATGTATAACATTATTATTTAATTAATAAAGGCATTCTTTATCTTTATATATTATATTAATTACATTTGATGTTTAATACTAAAGGTAAAATCCCTATAATAATTACTGTATAATTGAAATTATGATCAGATTATAATTATGAGATTCAATTTGCATTATGTATTATTCCTAAATTGTTCCTAACTATAGTTTCCGCAAGATGGGATATTAATGAAACGGTAAAACTAGCTCACATTATATTTCTTTTTTATGAAGAAAGTAATTGATGTCATCTATTAAAGTATAGAAATATTTAAACTAATGTGCAGGTGCTTATTAGAAAATAAGTTCATTAAACTAACTCGATTTTGAGGATCCTAAATTGAATATTACTTATGTGTATATTCATTTCCTCATTATGATGGTTATAGATCCCTAAACTTTTTTTTAAAATAATTGATCCCTAGACTTAAGATTACTAAAGTATATTATGTGAAAATTACTGTATTTTGACGATACCTATGACCTGTCCTATTTAGAGTAATTCAGTCGATAATATTTGGATACAATATGAATTATAGAGAGATAGTTGAATAAGTCAATAAAGGATTCGTCAATCTAAAATAATTAAAGAGAATGTTTTAATGTTTTTGATTAGTAGTGGTTTAAAGAATTCTCTAGCTAGAATGAATTAACATTTGAAAAGGTATTTTTAAATATCAATTTTAAATCAATTACTAATTAACAAGGACGAATATGAATGGATTCAAAAGAGCATATACTATATCCATATTATATCCAATTGGAACATTGAATGCTGAAAGAATTTTTCAAATATCAATTTTAAACAAATTACTAATTAGCAAGGACGAATGTAATTAGATTCAAAAGAGTATACACTATATCCGTATTATATCCAATTGGAACATTGAATGTTGAAAGGATTAAATTATACATCATAACTATACATAGACATCTTAAGTCAAATCACTTTGACATTCTTGATATTTGGGTGATCATAACATGTTACTAAATGTCAATCTTATTCTATGATTATAAATTGTTTAATTAAAGAATTAAAGATAAATTAAAAAAATATTAATTTAGTTTATAATTATTGTCAATATATTATGAACCTAATGGGACACACATAAAGAGCAGCTTAAAAGAGAAAATTCAATTTCAATTAAGTTGGACTTAATTATAAAGTTTAAGAAATTTTAAGGATCAAATATGAATTATTTAATTTTATTAAATTTCATATTTGATCCTTAAAATTAAATTAATTATGATTATAGTGTAAATTTAATTATAATTGATGTATTTAATTTTAATAAAAATTAATACCCTAGTGCTTTTTTTATGTAAGAATAAGCATAACGGAACTAAAACTCCTACCAATTAATCTCAAAGAGTAAAGTGTTTTTTATTGCTATGTGAATACTATTAGATGTTGGACATGTGACTAGCTCATGGTTGACACATGGAAAAAGTTTTGAAAAGATTTCAACAAGAATTTTGAATTAGGTACAATTCCATATCTATGATTTGAGTTTTTTTTCAAATTATTCAATTATTAGAACTCAATCGAAAATCATAAAATTTTATTTTTTCGTTACACCCGTGATTCGATCATGGTTGCTTTCCTAACACATATATTGATGCTAAGTTAATTTTAATATAAAATGAATATTTATCTATTAAAAAATAAAAAATGAAATTCATATTAAATTAAAAATGTTTTAAAAAATCATTAAAGAACCGAGTTCGACGGCCCAATAACAAATCCAATCAACAAAGTGATAACTCTAAAGTCTAAGCGCATCTGTTGACAATTCTTAGTTCTTTAAAATTCTTACCTTTTTGGGGATTTTAAGTCTCCAAAGTATTAAATAAATATGATAACACCACCGATAAATCACTTGCTTCATTTAGAATAAGAAACAAGAGAAGGGAGAAATTAAAAATAAATAAAATTGAATTAAATTAAAATATTATTGAAAATTTAAATTTTCGCTTATTTTATTCAAATTTTTTATGTCATTCATTTAAAAAAATAATATACACAACACATCATGTATGTCGGTTTAACCAAAATTTTTAATAAAAATATAAATTGAACTAGTTTAACATAAAATAAAATTTTATTATTAAAATAATTTTAAAATATTGGGTTTATATTAATTTTAAATTTTTCGTTTTCCCTTACAGGTATGTCTAGAAAACACACATCAAAATTTAGTTAGTGATGCAAAGCATGTTATTCATAAAGTGGTTTCTTTTCTAAGTTTAAGATTTCCACTGAATAAATCAAGGCACGTAAGAATATCCAGGCTTTTGGGGGCTTGCATTGAAGGATCAACGTGCAAAGAAGACTGAGCCCAAGTTATTACGGATGAATGATCAGCTGACGCTAATTTGCAGATCAAGTCATGAATTGCCCTCAAATACGAAATCCAGTCCAGGACCTTTCTCTTTCACAGCCCAAGTTCAGTGTAATTTCACAAAAAAGGGGAGGGTATTTGAATAATTTATGTACTTGTTTATTTTACATGCATATGTGTTCGTAGGCATTTCAGTACCGCTTCACTTAGGTTTATACACAATATAGTAGTTTTGCATACCAAATATAAAGATAGGAATAAGGAAGTGAGAATATTAGGCGACATTTCAATAGAACCACGTCATATTGCAGTCCTATGTAAAGGGGTTTGGGTAAACTAAGCTAAAGGAGCTTTGGCGTATCTTTTAGAGGTTGGTTGAGTTTGCTTTAATTAACATTATCATCAGAGACTAGGATGTTTCTTATTAGCCTATTAGACCATGGTTTGTGACTTGGAGCATGGGCTTTTATTAGTATAATGTGATTAGTGTAATTGGGGGCCAACTAATGATGTAGATTCTTAGATTATTATTATTGTATTAGGATTAGAACTTGAAGCTTAAAACTAGACTTGGGTTCCTTTCCAACCTAATTGCTGGAAGTGCAAGGAACAAAAGGGAAGAAAGCAAAAAGTAGATTCCCACTTCCACATGTGTTGTTTATGAACGTGTTTAGGTTGTCTTTTTGGACCATTCCATTAAATTTCTCAATCATATTTGCCATTGATGACGATTATCATTAACACAAACTGCATATCCTAACGTTTTAAAAGCACTAACATATAAAACTGGTGATAGGATCAACTGGCAAGCTATATATATATATATGTCTTAATCTTTGGTCTTACCATCAACTATATATATACTAAATTGTGTACCATACAAGGTTGAAGTTTTTGGTGTTTTTCATCCACAAAATTCTCATTTCATGTAAAAAAAACAGAAGGAAAGTAGCAAGAGGTCGTTGGCTGTGTGGATAAAGGACAGAGGAATGGTAATTGATCATGTTTACCTGCAGATTGTCCACTTTGTTTAGATGTTTTGATAATACGTTCTTAATCTTTTCTTAGTAGGATTACAATGATACTAATATATAGTAAGTACTAGCTAGGTCCTTTATACCTCGACACTTCGCATCAATTACACACATAGAAAAGTAGCCAATTACATGAATGCATAATGTTTGGTATCTCTATTTTAAGCTTAGATACGGTAAAATTTACAGGCAAATAAGTTGGACATTAGCAACTCGACTTTTAAAGAGAAAAAACAAGGAACTCCTCTTTAAGGTCATAGGGAAAATGATGGTGAGAATAGAAAGGAACTAAAAGTGGCATGAATTGCGAATAGACCGAATTGTGGATTGAAGAAATACCCTCACCACTAACTTTAGAAAATAATACAAAGTTTTAACAAGAAACAAGCCATTTCAAGTAATGACGAACGTGGGGCCAAAATCTGTCCTAAGATCAGAAAATTAGGGTTCGGCTACGACATGTAGTGGGGCCCATTGAGAAACAAAGAAATCTTGTCAGCAACTTGAGGCAAGTCACAAAGGCCATTTATTGCCGAAAGAGAATAATTCAAAGGGAAGGAAAGCTGTTAGAGGAAGTAAGCGATAAGCATGGAGAAGTTGAGCTCATGAAGTAAAAACACTCTCCTTTGGGGGCCGGCCCTTTGTCATGTTGCTGGGTGTCACTGTTTGTTTATACTTTATACACACCTGCCTAAATCTAACCTTATGAAACTCTCTCTTGCTTTAAGCTACCCGTAGAACAATACCGCATTTCCCTAACCCTCCATCTCCTTGTCACTTGTTACAACACAGAATAATTTAGTCAAAAAGCTCATCATCTCTTATCTCAGATTCTGTCCCTATGGTGGCGTGTGATTGGGAACCAAAAAGATTGTCTAAAAAGCTGCTTTCTTCTTGCACCATTGCCGACCATCTTCCGAGGCTGTTTCAAAGTATGTTAAACAATCAAACAAACAGTAAGTCCCCGATATGGAGGAAGACAAATTGGTAAGGAAAAAAAAAAAGGGCTGGAAACTGTATCTGCAAACACCTCAGGTTTTCAGAACTTGGTTGGAGTATTAGAGGTGAGGTTAAAAAGGGAATGGAAAGGAAAATTTTGGACAAAAACATTAAAAGGTACACGTCAGGCATTATGGAGAAGCAAAAGATGGACAGGGAAAATTTTGTAAAGAGTAATAATGGGTATCCAACTTTTGATAACCATAAAAAGTAAGCAGAAGCAAAGTACCTAAACCTCTTTTTTTGGGGTATCAAGAAAGTCTTAAATTGTTATCCAAAAGGCAGAGCACACAGAATCGAGTGAAAGAAGAAGAAACAGAGAAGCAAACAGTTTGGTTTAACCGATATAACGAACACGAGCAAGAACAAAGACTTGGACGGCATAAACATGCTTGGGCTTCCATTAGATCAACGGTTATTCAGTTACATTGGGCAGAAAATTTTGGCCGGTTATTTGTCGAAGAAGAAAATGTAGGCTGAGAACTGAAAACGGTTTTCCTAACACCGAAAAAGAAAAAGTTACAGAATCTAACAATCATGTTCTACTACCTCAGCGAAATTGTGAGCTTTCTTAATAATTTAAGGTAAACATACAGCCTCTATGCAGGTCTGTGTCTTTTGAGACCCGCTTTGCCGTCGGATTTTAAAGCGCCACTAGAATCACCGTCCGAAGAAGCTTCCATGGATTTGGTGAAGGAGCTTGAAAGATCAGCATAGAGGTCAACAACCCTCCTGATGTTGTTGTTGAGCTCCCTAATTAGGCCCACATTTCTACCCAGGTTGTCAGGGATCTTTGATTCGTGGTTCTGGTTTATCTCATTGATGAGTAGCCTATTCTGATCCAGAATGTTCTGTACCTGAACGAAGTTCTTCTGAAATGTCTGTAAGATCTTGCCATCCATCTGGGTGCCATTGCCAAGTCCTGAGAATGTGTCGCCCTCCATTTTAGTTTTTTCCTTTTCTGGAGTCAGAATTCCCTATAAAATCATAAACCAATCCTGCATCTAGAACAACCAAAAAGATGAAGACTTTGTGAGGAAGAACAAAAGGAAGATGCGATTGGGTTTGATACACTGTACATCCATATATATATATATATACATATTAATAAAAACCCATAATCATATCTACCTATCTAGACATGGCTGCACTATCCAAACTCCAAAGCCCTAGACAGCACATGAGAAACCTGGAATTGTTTTTTATGTCGTTTCTAAGCATATGAGACAAGAGTATGTAGGAGAAATCATGACCTCCATGGGTTCCACTTTTAACCCATGGATCAAAATCAAATAACAAGAACCTATAATAACAATAATAATAACGGCAATTATTGTTATTGAATATGGTGAGATGTAAAAAAGCAGATCCCATTTCCGTAAAAGGGAACCTTTTCCATGTGTAATGAGAAAATGCCCACCTAAAAACTCAGTTTAAGAGAAGAATTTCTAAAGACCAAAAGAGGGCAGTCAACGATGCAGAGACGACGATGCCAGTGAGATGCGTACTACTGCTGCAGAGGTAACATCATTAACCTCATATTTGAAAACAAACCAATATAATTAAGTAATGTTGGTATTTTCTTAAAATCAAGAGTACTGGGAATTCAACCGTACAAGAAAAACCTGCAGTCATTGAAGCCTGCACAAAATTCCTCAAGTGGAAAAAGAACCACTAAAAACAGTTTCCCGTAAAGAATTAAAACAGCTAGCCCAGCAAGCGCAAGAAGATCTTCATAGGAAAAATAACTTGTATCAAATACTCACATATCATACGCTATCTTGAAATACCCAGATTGAAAAAAAGACATCAAAGACCACCGAAAGAACCATATCCAGCAGATAACATCAACAGGTTTTTAAGTGTAAAAGGTAGGATACCAGAAGTGGAAAAAAAGATGATAAATTTAATGAACCCATGAACTGAAGAAACCAGTAAATTCCAAAACAGAACAGAGAAACTAGAAAAGGAAAAAAAAGAGAGTATAAGTATTATTATTGTTATTATTATATGTAACCTTTAAACTTTTGTTTTTATTGTGTTTGGATATAGAAATAGTACTAAACATTTAATGGTTAAGCATATATACACAACCTCACCTTGAAAATCTGAAACATTATATTCTGGAAAAGAAGACAGTGATTTGGAGAAGACGAGGGGGGTTAGTTCCGAGGAAAAGATGGGCGATATGTTTAAACTGAATCTAGAGAGCAAAGGGTGTCCAGTCTCTGGTCTGAATTATGCTGATCTTTAAGTGAGAGAGAGAGAGAATATGTAGATTTGACAGTCACGCTCGGACCATCTCTGTGTCTAAATATACATCACTTTATTTTAGCTCTACAAAGTCCAAACAAACATATGTCTAACTGTTAATTTCGTAATTTACTTTTGCTCAGATCCGATGCATTATTCTTTCCTGGACACGTGGCATTTTCTATTGGAAACTAAAATAGCTAAGGGTTGTACTTTGTAATGCTAATTATGGTATCTTTCTCATGCTACCTTCGTAGGAAGTCTTTCATATTAGCATCAATGTTTACTCATTGCTAAGGTTATATTAGTATCAACTAGTGAAAATATCACGTACGTCCTTAAGAAACAATCTCTTTATTAATTAAAGACAAAAATACAAATGATCTCTTATGTAATAAGCAAGATTCTTTTAAAGAGTCTTCCTCTCTCTAACTTGTTTATTAAACTTGGTCAAATTAATTTGGGCCCTAATCTCAAGAATCGTAGTCCAGTTCTTAAGATTTTATTATTAAATGCATATGTTTTAAATTTTATTCCTTTGATAGAGTTGCCATGAGCATAATAGTAATTTCACTCGAGGCAAATGACTACGAGTTTGGTCGGGTACTCTTCGTATTGGCCCGGCCGAGATGGGGACCCGAACTTCCAACTTCATATACTTTGGGATTCATTAATTAAAAACCGAATCCTTAACACTGTTGAACAACTGTTCTGGGCCAATTAACAGGGGACGCGTATACAATTAGGCTTGGGAACTCTACAGGTTCAGCTACCGAACCTATCTAGATTCCCTAGCCTGGATGATAAGAACTATGTTATCGTTCATGTAAAAAGACATAGTGGGTCCCAGGAACTAGCATCAGCATCACAGGATTTATTCGTGCATCTGCTACAAATGATGGTGATCTTGGAGATGATCATAGGGTGTAGCATGTGGGGGCCATAGTAGGATGTTGATAAAACCACTCAAATCAAGCTGTTCATATGTTTTAACCATTTACAAGATCACATAACTAAACCAAAATGCACCAAATTTGAAACGAGTAAATGTGACTTTGAATTTCTAAATTTTCTAACCATATAACTTTAAAAAAAATACAACCTTATAAAATATATAAATTAATATTTTTACCAAATATTTTTTACACATTTTATTGTAAAGGTTGACATTTTACCTAAAATTAAGAAAATATAATTATTCTTTTGAAAATAATAAATTAATTAAACTTTATAATTTGTTAACAAAGTTTTAATTTATTTTCGTAACAAAAAAAATAACATCTCAATTAATTACTTAGTATTTGTTTAATCAAAGCTTTTATAAAGTAAAATTTTTTCCTATATATTTAATGACATATTTTTATGTGTATATTATTTATTTGAAATACAAAACATTCAAGCTTTCTTGAAAAATATTTTAAAATTTTAATAAACTTATTTTATATTTGTATAATATTTAATGGTTAGTTAAATGTTTATACGCCTTATTTATTTTAAAAAATGCTATTTACAAATTTTAATTTGGATAAATAAATTTTATAAGAATAATTAGAACTGAATGGAATTCATATTAATTAATTTGGTGTAATTTAAATTTTTATATTGTTTCATCTCATATGGGAATAAAGATTATTTATTAATAATTTAATTTATTTTCTTCAAACTAGGATAAGTTAGATACTCTAATTTTTGTGGAGAACACTTAAGAGGGTTAATCACAATACACCCCGATTTGATTTGATTTTTTTATTTCAGTTATTATATTTTAATAATTATTACAAAAATTAATGGATATAAATATATATAAATAACGTTAGAGAGAGAGTAAATGCTGAGGACAACGATATTCGACGCCGATGTTTCTGTCACGTTAGTCCTGTGAGTCTGTGATCTATCTGTGTCATTCTCTCTCTTACTTATATGATGAAAACCACATACATGGCTTAGGTTTCAGAGGCAGCATACCGAAGGAATGAGATCTAGATGTGTGGCCACATTATTTTGAAAATCGGATCGGATTAGCCAGTTTAATTGGTGATCGGTCGATTATTCGGTCCGATTCACTCTTAAAAATCGGTTCTTAATTAAATCAGTGAGAGTCAGTCAAAACCGATCAATTGATCGGTCAAACCGGTCTGGTTCGACTACTGATTCAATGAATTTTTTATTTTTTATTTTTAAATATTTTTTATATTATTTGGTATATTTTTGTATTTTTTAATATTACTAATGTTATATATAATTACATATAATTATTGCATAATTACGACGTCACAACGATTCGACCGGTAGTTGAACCGGTCGAACCGGTGACCAGTAAGTCCTCCGGTTCGATGTCTGATCCGGGTTTTAAAACCTTATGTGGCCGTGAGAAGCTAATTAAGTAAATACAACTTAATTAAGTTGATAATAATCATATCCTACTTTTATTTTATATAAATATATATTTGAAATAAGACAATAATTCATCAATTATATATTTTAAATTAATTAATTAATTAACAACTTAAAATTAAAAGATATATTTAATTTAAAGGGTCAATAGTTAATTATAAAATAAGATAAATTTATATCCTTAACATAAATTTTGTGAAGTTTTGAAATTTAAACCTAAAACTTCAAGTATTAAATAATGTTTTAAAAACTGAACCGGATATCAAACCGGTCAAAGAAAAGGTTTAAGGTTTAAGGGTTCAACCAATGATAAACCGCTATAAAAACTAATATATAATAAATAAAATTAAAGACTAAGTAAAAAATAAAATATTTTAAAAATTGATCAACAAATACTAATATTTTAATATCACAAAAATTAAAATTTATATCTTCATTTGGTATTTTAAAATTTTACAATTTATTTTAACACATTCTCTACTATTATATAAAAGCACCAAGTCCACAATATGAACAATAATAACAAAAGTAAAGAGGGTACAACAAGAAGTTATACAATTTACATTATTATATCAAAGCACTAAGTCGTGAGAGAAGCAGAACAATAACAATAAAATTAAGATGACAAATAGTAGTTTAATGAGAAGCCTGTAACGCTCTGACAAACAAGGACCAATCTTTTTCCTATACTGACTGGTCTCCTCTATAACCATGAGCAAGAACAATCTACCAAAACAATTATTCTTACGTTCAAGGGGTTTGAGAGACTGTTTTCAAGCATCACCATGTTTTTGTCTTAGAAAAGTAGAACAGAGAGACGGATAAAGATTGAGAGATGTCACTTGTTCTTGGTTCAATTTGCTTTTAAGAGACTGTTTTCGATCTCAAAACTCACTTTTTGCCTTGCGATAAAGCTAATCCCTTCATCAAATCCTATAACGAGTTCATAAAAAATTTGTAAACATTGCATATTAGGTTTTGAGTTTTTGGATTTCTATAACACGGACGGATGATTAAAGTTGTGTGTTGTGGAGAAGTTTAGTTTTGAGATCGAGAAGCAGAGAATTGAAGAAGAAAGAGTTAAAAGAAGAGTTATTGAGTGTTGAAAAATTCATGGATGTCAAAGATCATTGACATTCAAGCAACATTTGAAGGGAGGGTCCAAAGTTAGAGAGAGAAATAAAGAAGAGAGTTAGAGAGAGAAATAAAGAAGATGTTACTTTCGCTTAAAAAACCGTCCGGTTAAATAAAAGTAAAAACTGAACTAAAAATTAATATAGTTTATACGTAACTCGGTTGAATCAATTGGTTCGGTTTAGTTTGGTTTTTATATCATTGGTATTAATCTTTAAGGAGTAATTTTAAAAACGTTTTAAGAATAAAGTCTCGTTAATATGCAAGATTTGGGTAAGTTGAGTAATAACAGTTTAATTTAATCTTAACTAGTGGATAAAATGAAAGATAAGGAATTAGTATGTTTAAAACGCCTTCATTTCATTGTATACCTGTTTTTGTTCTAAAGGAAATTCTGTCTTCAGGACCTCAATTGGAATTTGATAAGACCGAAGAAGTGACGACTACTCTCATTACACGTACATCCAAAACCAAAAATCAACTGCTACAGTGTGAAGATTTTTTTGCGTAAGATTTTTGAGTCAATTGATGAAGTCCCACTCACTCAACTTTGTCAATTTTCATTCGACATTACATTACCCGTCAAAACTAATGGCAAACCTAAGATTGGGAACAAATCTAACCTAGACTCCCAACATTGTATTCATCAAACCTTGTTTCGGCATAAATCTAACAGTCCTCTTTTGTCAGTTTGTACGTCTCTAGCTAGTTACAGCCCACACGAGATGGCGTCCGAGTGTGTGCAAACAAAAAGCTCATATCACTTGAACGGTACAAACAAGATAACCTTATGCCACTATCATAGTTGAGACACCTTATTCCATTATCTTGATGGGCCATGCATACTGTAGTTTTTAGCGATGAAGCCAATCTTGCGGGTGTCTCATAGTGAAAAGAAGGGAATAAACTGCATTTTAAAGGGGCCTTAGTTGCTTTCCACGTTACATATGTAAACAAAGCCCCCCCCGACCCCCCTTTTCAATACACCACCATTCATTCAAACGACTTGTTTGCGAAGTTGGTCGTTTTAAGGATGTCTCTTAATATGTATTAAATTAAACTTATTACTTAATTGCGAATTTTAATAATTTATTTACATGGGATAAATTATTTAAAAAATTAAGAACTTTATTTAATTTTATTTTAAAAATAATACTAAAATATCATATTTTTATTTTTTCCTACAAATAACATGCCATCAAATTTCCGTTAGCAATACTAACGTGACTAATCATGATTTGTGACATATACTAAAATAAATAATAAAATATAAATGACAAAATTCCTAAAACATCAGCAAGCAAGGCTCCTCGTGATAAACATATGATCTTTATACAATCAAAACAACAATGATATATTACTGATAAGGACAATATTGTTCTCTTTACTATGTATCAATCTTTTTTATTGTATATTCTCTCTTATATTGTATCTATAAATGTGTCTATATTAAGCTTTCAAGCCTTTCGCAATGAAGCTCGAAAACAAATAATACATGTTTAATTTCCTTACCTCTTTATAATATCAGAGCTACACATATCAAAAATCTCTACTACTCTTTCACAAAACACATCTTTTCAATGCAAAACATTCTTCTCCATATCACCTCAATATTTCAACAAAAACAATACTATAAACCATAGTATCAGGTTATGAATATACCATATATATATATATATATTTTTATTCGAAAAAACTCCATAGGCGGGCCAAGTGAGTACACCGCTCCAAGGGTCCAACTGGCGCATCACCCTACAGGCAGACCAAGCAGGTACACCTCATCATTGAGGGTCCAACTAATTCTCCACCTACAAGTGAAACCCCGGCTGCCCCAGATACCATACATAATCCAAACACCAAAATCATAAAATATAGTAACACAAGCATCACCCAAAATTGACCATGACATAATCCAATCCCCAAATTCTACTATTCAATCAAATTACAATTTTTTTTTATAATACCTTTGATTCAACCAATTACCTCTTTTGGAGAAACCAAGTTCAACCTGTGTTAATCGCATTTAAACTTACTACCAATAACAGAATACTCTACCTCAAATCTTTCCTCTCTAGAATACCTCAAGTGGCAGAGTTTTGGTTGCCTAGTCTAATGTTTCCTTACTGCCATCAAACACCGAGAATCCACCATATCTTTTACTAAGCTTGGAGCAAAATTATTCATCCAAGAGCAGCAGCGACTTGAGTCCCTTCACTCTCTATTTTTACCTAAGATAGCACTTATCACATCACTCACCAATAGCTCTTCTTTATACAACATGAATGGATAACATATAATTAGATGAATGACTAATGCGATTGCCGATAAAAGACGAGGTTGGCACAACCCTAACTCAACTGGATCCAAATCCTCTCCTAGTTGGGGCTTTAACTGTAATCTTACTAACTCCTCCACAAATCCTTGTAATAGCCAAGCCTAAAATCTAAACAATTTCAATAATATTTTTTAGGTCTAAGCCCAACAGCCAATGCCAAATCTGATGGAAGTGGATGTTGAAGAATGATTCAAAACATTGACCGAATAAATCGTTGGATAGTTCTTTTATTTTGTTTAGCAGTTTCCTTTAT
>JANITX010000211.1:22171774-22186489 GCA_027564395.1 Erythroxylum ulei
GTTGGTAGATTTAGTGGTACTGGATAGAGGTAAGAAAGGTTAAGAGTTCAGGAGTCAAACTGGTGATTCCTATACTGCATCTAGATAGTCGAGTGCAATCGGAAGAACTATATTGGGTGATTCAAAGAAGAAGCAAGCAAAGAAATTGAACACTCGAAGCTAGACATTCAAGTAGGAATATGCGAAGAGGCCACACCTAATGGTCTTCTCCTTACTTAAATTAAATACACTAAGGACCTCCTCCTTCATACAAGCTTTCATAAATCAAAACCTACCACTACACCCATTAACTGTAGCCTTCTTCTATCCAAAAAATATGGCCATCCGCTTCTTAATTCTATTGAATATCGTAGCATTGTTAAAGCCCTCTAATACCTTTACTTTACTCGTTCTGATATTCAATTCACTGACATTCACTAGACTACAGTTAAATGGATTCTACAATATCTTCATTCTACATTGTCTTATGACATTTTCTTTACCAAATTCTCCTCCCTTAACTTACATGCTTATTATGATACTTACTATGCTAGTTGTCCTAATGTCTTTTCTCTATGTTTAGCTATTATATATTCCTTATGCCTAATCTCATTTCTTAAAACGCTAATAAAACAACTTACTATTACAACATCTAGTATTGAAGCTGAATGATGCAGTATTGCGTCATTCAGCTCTCACCATTGCTAACTATTTTAGATCACCTCTTTACTCGGTAAGATAGGCTTGTCTCATATTACACTAACTCTTTGGTGTGATAACATTGGTGCCACCTATCTTACTGTCTATCTAGTTTCTCATTCTCGTACAAAGCATATTGAGATCAACATTAATTTTATTCATGACTTGGTCATCATCAAAGTTCTCTTCATCAAGCATATCTCTTTTGTTGACCAAACTACTCATGCGATGACTACAGGCTTGCCTTCTTCTACCTTGTATCTATTATGAGACAAGCTCACAATTGCATGTCATCATGAGCTTAAGCGGGTTAATAATATATGATCTTTGCACAATCATAACAAATATGATCTACTACTAATAAGGATAACATTATTTCCTTGGCCATGTATCAATCTTTTCTGTTTTATACTCTCTCTTATCTTGTATCTACAAATGTATATATATTAAGGTACCAAATCTTTCATAATGAAGTGTGAAAAACAAAGAACACATTTCCAATTTCCCTATCTCTCCACCTCTTCTGAGTAAAAAGTGTTTTATGTGAGAAACTTTAGCAAAATTTACGTTTACTAGTGGAAAATGTTTATAAAAATGAGCTTGTGGATATAAGCACTGAGATACTAAGAATAATCAATAGTGATATATGCAAGATAGTAATGAGTATTAGGTGCTCTGTTAAAGATAGCAAGGTTAAAATGCGTAGATAGCAAGTGAATGTGAACTTTGAGCTTGTAAGAAATTTGAATATAGTTGAAATGTTTGGTCTTCTTCGCAAGTTGGGTTATTGGATATATGGAAAACAACTTCATAATGTAAATATATGGTGTCTTATGTTGATGGAGAAATTAATGAAGGAGCATTAGGAGAGAGCAATAAGGGATAATGACCATAAAACACGAGAAAAATTTAATGGATACTTTGTTACAGCTTGCAAGTGTATAAAGATGGAAGATCAAAAGTTAGGATTATAAGAAATATTATAAAGACTCTCTCTTAGGACAACCAATAAACTATACTATTCCAAGACAAGAGCTAAGTACAATTGTTGGGAAATTTTATTTAAATGAGGAGCCTTTCTTTTAGATGTTTTAGGAATTTTATTATTTATTATGTATTTTTAAATGCTAATTTCATATGTAGTAATTGTAGTACACAATGAGTTATTTTTATGAAATATTGACCATTTTAACATTATTTTTAAAGTTCGAACTAACATGATAAAAATAAATTATTTTATAAAATAATATACAAATAGAGAGATAAGGTTTCACGGTAATTACTGTAACCTGTTAAAATCTTCAGCTGTTTCTTTTTCCTCCTCTGTTTTTGGAGATCAACCAATTAACCCAAGCCCAATCCACTGACAAAAGCAAGCCCAACTTTTAGGGCAACGAGCATAACACCATCAAAGGACTCTCCGACAGTCATTGGTCGACGATGTTTTGTCTGAATCTGAGATCAGCCACCTCTGTGCTTCACTGTCGCTCCCGATTTTCCCTCACTCTCCCACCTCCCAAACACAGCCCAAACCTCTCCTTCCCCTTCAAGCCTTACGTCAAAATGTCAGCAACCCCAAAACACACCGTCGAACACATCGTCCTCTTCAAGGTCAAAGACGATACAGACCCCACCAAAGTCCACTCCATGATCACCAATCTCAACGGTCTGACTTCTCTGGACTCCGTGCTCCACCTCAGCGCCGGTGCGCTCCACCGCACCAAATCCTCCCCCTTCCCGTTTACTCACATGCTCCATAGCCGCTACCCCTCCAAAGACCATCTCTCCACCTACTCTGCCCACCCTAGCCACGTCTCCGTCGTCAAGGAATTCGTCCTCCCCATCTGTGAGGACGTCATGGCCGTCGACTGGGTCGCTGACGACCTCCACGGTTCGGTTTTGCCGCCGCCGGGGTCCGCCCTGAGGGTGACGTTCTTGAAGCTGAAGGAGAACTTAGGGCAACAGGTGAAAGATGAGATTTTGGGGGTTATTAAAGGGATTAAGGAGAGGATTGGTGGTGTTGAGCAAATCACCTGTGGAGAGAACTTCTCTCCGGCGAGAGCTAAGGGCTATTCGATTGCGTCACTTGCGGTTTTTTGGGGAGTGAGTGAATTGGATTCTCTGGATTCGAAGGAAGAGTTAGTGAGTGTTGAGAAGGAAAAGGTTAGGGATTACTTGGAGAGCGTTATTGTTGTTGATTACCAATTGCCGGCGTCGTCGCAAAGTGCTAGCCTTTGATAATATTTGGCTTTGTAAGGTCTTATTTACCGATCTTTCACAGCGTCTTGCACTTTAAGCTGTTAAATAATTACATTTCTTTAGATCGCAGTCTGTCATGTGTTATGCTTTTTCTCCATTCGGCTTGTTTTCTCATGCGGATTACTCACTGGGCCTAGTTGCTTGTCATGTAGGTTCCGGTGCTTCGTATGAATCAGTGCTTGCAGATGACAAATGCCACCAAAAGTGCTTATGCTCTGGTTTATGAATAAATGATTGAACTTTTTAATTGCAAAGGATAAGAGTATTCCTTGGAAGTCTAGTTGTTCTCTCTGAAGAATATCCTCCCTTTGAGCCTTTTGGTTCTTTATATTCCTTGATCAACTAAGATTTATTTGAATGGTGTACTGATTCGGTTCAATTTGATAGTATCTAACAAGGCGTGGAAATGTGTAAATTTCTGCCTTTGTGTGTGCTGTGGTCAGTTTGGCTTTGCTATGAGTTATCTAAGTCAACGGATGGATACATTGAGGTTGGAGCGTTTTCATCCATAACAGAGTGGGTTGGCTAGTTTGTGCTCTGCATGGAATTGTGCCACATGTAGCGTGGTAGTGGATAACTTGGTCCTTACATACTAAAGCTTTTGTTTGCTTTTCAGTTTGAAGCAAGCATATTTACTTCCACAACACATGCTTTTTTAAAAGTTTCGAGTATTCCCTTTCCCCTTGCGGAAGAAAGATTCTGATTTATTCTTTGTTTTTCTGTACCAACCATGCTAACTGTATCTCCCTTCTATCACCCTGTTTATCCATGGTTCAATTTATATCCTTGCATGTATAGCAGTAAAGTTGACAATTTCTAATATGAAAATGCCAATTTATCTGATAATTCCCATTTCTTTTCTGGGATTTTGATTTTGTTATTCAGCTTTTTTTTTAAAATCATTTTGATAGAGACGGGTTCGCAATACTAAGATTCCAAGCAGACTTAAAACTTCAGCCTTTTTTCCTTTTCTCTCTTCCCTTCTCATATAAATGTTTGTTAGACCACTTAATACTCGGCTCATGTGCTCAACTAGAGCATTACCAAACTAGATGGACTCACTAGAAGTGATCTTATTGGAATTTCTTTTACCAACTGCTGCGAATTTCTGCACATCGTTATCTGCTAGCATTGCGTTATGGCTTTTGGTCTTGTAGTTACTCATAACTAAATTGTTTCAGAGCCATTTGTTGTGATCTACGTAGGACCCATTGTGGGTTATGTTGGTTATATTTGTGCGCTTTTACGTGTTTATGAAAGGTTCTGCTTTGAATTTGTCGTCAGTTCCTTGGATGACTGATGATAAGACATGATAGTAATCGGAAGAAAGGGAGGAAAAGCCAGAAAGAAAAGATCACAAGGGTGATGTATGAACAAAATATTAGCAAGAATGTCAGATTTAGTATTCTGCCATTCATACGGTAAAGAAGAAGAGGAAACGCAATAGCTGAAAGAATTTTCTCTTCATGTCATTCACGTGAACAGTGGTTCTTATGTATGTACAAGAAGAACAAATAAGAAAGGGAATATTTATAGCTCAATATTACAGCACAATATTTACACCTTAGCAAAGAAAGTTCTAGAATTTGTACACAAAAAACAGAGTATAACCAACTTAATATCCATGCGAAAATAAGAAAGAAAAACGTGGGTTTGAAGACTTTCATATTTCGACATCCCCTTTTCAAGTTAAGGCCTGATAGCAATCGCAATGGCCTAACTTGGATACTAGCTTGATAAACAATAGAGCGCCAAGAACCTTTGTGAGTGAATCTACAAATTGTTGAGATGAAGAAAATTTTCTTGGTGAAATAAGACCCAGCTTGAACTGTTCCCTTACAATGTGACAGTCAATGTCCAAATGTTTGGTTTTTTCATGGAAAACTGCATTGGCTGTTATATGTAATGCAACCTGATTGTCATAGTGAAGTAGTATAGGAAGTGATTTTGGAATTTGAAAATCTCTCAGAATGTAAGATATTTACTGCAACTCACCCACTGTTGACGCCATGGATTTATATTCTAATTCAGTTGAGGATTTTGATACTGTAGTTTGCTTCTTTGTCTTCCAGCTAATAAGAGAACTTCCCAGAAAAATGCAGTACCCTGTTAGTGATTTTCTGCTGTCTACACAAGATCCCGAATTTGCATCACAATAGGCCTTTAGTCTTAGAGAGTTGTTTGTTGGAAAATATAACCCTAATGAGGGTCTATTCTTGTTGTATCTCAAAACATGCAAAGCGTTTTTTAAATGTAACTGTCTGGGATCATGTACATATCGACTAAGTTGTTGTGTGGCATGAGCCAAATCGGGTCTTGTATATCCCAAGTAAAGTAATCTTCCCACCAACTTTCGGTATGAATATGGATCTTCTATCTTCGGACCATCATCAATACTCATCTTATGCCCCTTCATCAATGGTGTAGCAGTAGGTTTACTTCCCATCAACTCTGCATCTTGGATTAAATCCATAGCGTATTTTCTCTGGTTAACGTAAATGCCATTTTCAGATTATGTGATCTCTAAACTAAGGAAGTATCTTGCATGTTGAAGATCCTTGATGGTAAACTTATCATGCAGAAATGATTTTACTGCTGCAATCTCTCCTTCAGAATTTCCTGTAATCAAAACATCATCCACATACACTAGCAAAGCTAGAAATATACTGGATTTAGAAAGGATAAAGAGGCAATTATCATGACATGATTGTTTAAAACCATACTCCTGCAATTTCATCGTCATTTCTATATTCCATTATCTGGATGCTTGTTTGAGGCCATACAATGATTTCCTTAATTTACATACTTGAGTTGGTTTAGCTTTATTGTATCCTCCTGGTAACACCATAAACACCTCTTCATCCAAATAACCATGTAAGAATGCATTGTTAATATCAAGTTGGTGAAGGCTCCATGACTCTGATGCGACAATGGCAAAAAAAATTCTGATAGTTACTACCTTAGCCACAGGTGAAAAACTCTCATGGAAATCTACTCCTTCAATTTGATTGTGCCCCTTTGCTACCAATCTTGTCTTGAATCTGTCAACTTTTCCATTTTCCTTTAGTTTTACTTTAAAGGTCCACTTGCATCCTATAGGCCTCTTTCCTTCCGGTAAATCAGTGATGTCCCACGTTCTGTTCTCTAAAGCTTCAATTTCTTCATTTATAGCCTTCACCCATCTTGGTTTGTGTTTTGCTTCTTGGTATGACATTGGCTCTTGCACTTCAAACAAATTTGCAACAAAACATATATGTGCATCTGATATGGGTTCGGTATAGTGTATGGATAGGTAAGAGGAGTGTATTTGGTAGGTTTACTGATATATAGGGGTCTTTGGTGGTTTGATAAATCATGCTTAACACTTGACACATAGTCATTCATCCAAATTGGAGCCTTTTTAATTCTTGTACTGTGTCTAATGGGAGTTGTTTCTGATATAGATATAGGTGAGGATGAATTGCTAGTTTGCAGCTGATCCTCATCATTTTCAATTTCTGTTTGTGTATGCTCAATAGGATTATCACATATAGCATCCTCCTTTATAAATTCGTTTGTGCTGTCAGGTATAATTGGTAATGGAATTTGAGTGTTTGGGGCTGTAATGATATGTTTCTCCTTTGTTGCAAAGGGATAAATCTGTTCATGAAAAATGACATCCTTAGAAACAACGAATTTTCTGTTGTTTAGATCATAAAGCTTAAAACCCTTTTGCCCTGGTGAATTTTCCAAGAAAACACCCCTAAAAGCTCTCGGTGAAAACTTGTCTTTGTGAGGTAAAGTGTTTGTTGTAAACCACAGACATCTGAAGCATTTGAGGTTGTCATAAGATGGTTCCCTTTTGTGGAAAGGGTGTTTTCCAATGTAGGACAACTGTTGGTAATCGGTTTAGAAGAAAAGTGGCATGTAAAATATCTTCCCCCATAATTTTATTGGAATTTTGGATTGAAACATCAAAGATCTTGCTAGTTGAAGTATGAATCTATGTCTTCTTTCTACTATCCCATTTTATTGAGGTGTGTACACACAGGTTTTTTCGTGTATTACTCCAAATTCTTTAAGAATCTGCTGACACTTCTCTCCCACAAATTCTCTTGATTGATTTCTTAAACTGATTCTTGGCCATGACAATAAAATTCTTCAAAAAAGATACACTTTGACTCTTATGTTTCATCAAAAAGGTCCACGTACACCTACTTAAATCATCTATTACAGTACGAAAATAATGTGCTCCTGTCATGCTAGAATATTTATATGGTCCCCATATGTCAACGTGAATCAACTCAAGAATATCATCTACATTGCTATTGTTCTGTGTAAAAGGTAGTCTAGTTTGTTTTGCAAGAGGGCAAATGTTGCATTCAACAGAAGTTTCAATCTCATTCATAAAAGGTAGATGTTTGAGTACAATGTTTGAAGCATATCCCAACCTTTGATTCCAAGTAAGAATACTGACATCAACTACATAATTTATGCAGCAAACATTTGCTCTAGTAGGTATTGAATTAAGAAAATTATAGTATCTATGTATAACTTCGGGTGTGCATAAACTGGCATTAAGAATATATAGGTTTCCTTTCACTTTGCCCACTTCAAGGACTGTATTAGTCTTCAGGTCTTGGAAAATGCAAAACTTCGGATAAAAACTATAGCACAAAAACTTCCTCTCTGCTAGTTTCCTAACTGACAGTAGGTTGTGTTTGAAATCAAGGATAAATAGAACATTTTCCAGTTTGATGTTGTTGTGAATAGTCACATCATCGTAAGAGCTAACTTGTTTGACAGTTCCTTCAGGTAAATGGACAAGGATTTTTCTGGTCAAGGTTTTTTGGGAAGTAAAAGAATGTTTAAATGCACGTATATGGTTAGTTGCACTAGTTTCCACAATCCATTCATCTTTAAATTTACCAAGTGTAAGTGTCAGAACAGAATTACCTGCAAAATCTTCAATCTGTGCAAAATTGACTTGTTCTGTTGGTGCCATTTGCTTCCACTTCAAATTTCTGGCGATTTCTATTTGAAGCATTTCTGTGATTGCTGGTGGGCATTGCATAGTTGAAGCTTTCGTATTATCACTGGAGTTATCCTTAAAAGGGGTATTAACCTTATTAGCTCGTCCCTTTGTAGCAACTGGTCTGTCCTTCCTTGATTGTTTATACCAATCTGGATATCCATGGAGCTTGAAGCACGTATCCTTGGTATGTCATCCACCTTTACAATATTCACAGTTTCTATCATCCTTCCTCTACAATTCCCTTTTCTTATAAGAAGTATTTTTGTTTGCGTCAACTCCAGAACGTGTTCCTTTAATCATCATGGCATTTGTATCAGTATTTTCTGCAAAATCCATTTGTACATTCTTTTGCTTCTTTACTCTCAGTATCATTAAATAAGCTTTGTTGACTGAAGGCATAGGTTCTAGAACCAATATTTGGTTCCTAACATTGTCATAACTTTCATTTAAACTTATAAGAAATTGAATAAGTTTGGCATGGGATATAATATTCAGAATGTTTCCAGCAGCATTACAAGTACAATTTCTCATCGCACCGCATGAACATTGAGGAATGGGTTGAAGGACATTCAGCTCTTCTCGAAAGTTTTTCATCTTACTGTAATACATGGCGTCAGAGGAATTACCTTGCCCCATAAAAGAAATTTGTCTTTGGATTTGGTAGATTTGAGGGCCATTATTTTTACTAAACTGCTCTTCTAGTTCTTGCCAAAGTTTTCTAGTTGACGTAGAGCATATAAAAGTTTCAGCTATATCCTTCTGCATTGAACTGATTATCCACGAGCTGACCATTTTATCCACCCTTCTCCATTTTGAACGAGTGGGTTCATCCGTTGGTTCCACCAAGCTTCCATTAATAAATCCCAATTTATTCTTGGCTGCTAGAGCTCTTTTCATGGATCTGTTCTATGTCAGAAAGTTGCTATCATTGAGTAAGACAGTTACGAGAGCCATTCCAGGGTTATCAGATCCTTGCAAAAATAAAGGATCGTCTGAGTGGTGAATAACATTTGTATTTCTATTTATGGGAACTACAACTTCATCGATGTTAGCCATGACGAAGAGTATGGTAAGTTTTGAGTTTAAAAATGGTAAGGTTCACAAATTCAAGAGGCTAGCTCCAATACCATGAACAAAATATGAGCTATTCTGCCATTGATACTGTAAGGAAGAAGAGGAAGCGCAATAGTTGAAGCAATTTTCTCTTTATATCATTCACGTGTACAGTGATTCTTTGTATATATGTACAAGAAGAAAAAAGAAAAATGAAGATATTTACAGCTGAATATTTACACCTTCCCAAAGAAAGTTCTAGAATCTATACATAAAACCAGAACATAACCAACTTAACATCGATGCGAAAAAAGAATGAAAAAAACGCTGGTATGAAAACTTTCATATTTCAACAGATGATTTACAGTTCATGGTTCTTTTAGTTTTACGCCACACCCTTCCAATCATAATTAGTGGAGCTGGGGATTATTTATTGAGGTTGTTTATGGTAAGTGTGGAGCTATACCTCATCTTCTATAGAATAGAATTTTATACGGGGATATATACCAAATTATGTTTTATATTGTAGCTAGTGTTGTTTATAAGGACTATGGGAATTCTGTTGCCAATTTATGTGATGGTCAAAGCAATCACCAATGTAAATCGACGCTGTCATCAACTGGTCAGTGACCTAACTTTAGCTTTTACCAATAGTAACTTACAAGGATTTAACTTCTTTAAGCCCAAAAGTCTGTTTCTAGTGGTATAAACAATAACAACCCAAAAGTGCTAAGTTTGGAGGTGACCGCTCTTGTTGCTTTAGGATCCGCATTTATCAATTGATGCATTCGATGAGGAGACAGTGTTAACCCAGCTGTAGCCTCTGCCCCGTTACATTCCTGTTCATTGATCATCTCAGATTGCTCAGCATCAAGTTGAGTCTTCATTGTGGTGTTGACAGCTTTAGCATTAGTGTTATAGTCTTTTAACTGAAAAAAGAAATGTAACAAAGAAGGTCATAGGAATGGATCCATCCATGTGGACATTAGAGTTGATGTATGTACAGGCAGGCACAACTATGTACAAACATATAACTACATAATGTATGGAAGTTCCTAAATTGCAGTAAAGAATGCTTACATTATGCTGCATTTGAATAAAGATGTCATGAGCTCAAATTCACTGTATTTTCTTTGTACATTTGCTTTGATGTTGATCTCACTATTCAAACAACTTAGTTAGGATTAGATTACACAAAAAAGGAAAAGTTCTATAGCAGGATGCATGATACTATTTAAGGGATTAAAACATTAAATGTAAATGTGATAGGTTGGTGGGTTTGAGCACATTATTTGATTTCACCTCTTTATTGGGCTGTACTTCAATATGCAAGCAACTAGTACTCTATTTATGTGTTTGACTGGGTAATCCTTGCAGCGATGATTGGTGTTATGTCAACTCTTTTGTATTACTAATTACACATTTTAGTACGTACGATGTATGTTTTAATATGTTTTTAGTTAATACTTCCTCTGATTCATATTAAGTATCGTTTTAGATACATTTTAATTATTCAAAATAAGTGTCATTCTTGACTTTGTATGCATGTTTATAATTTTATTTCCAAAATTAACCTTTAATTTCTCTCTCATCTTAATTACACAGATCACAATTTCAAGATAATTTATATATAATTTCTCTCACATGCTAATTATTACAAATTACCTTTTCAATGCACTTCATGGGAGTATTAATAAGGGTATATCTATAATTTCATTAGCTTTTTTAATAAGCGTGCGTTTTTCTAAAACGACACTTATTATGAATCAGAGGGAGTACTATTGATTGCTTCTATTGCATAAGATTATGAAGTGAAGACCAACTCATCTTCAACCATAGGTGAAAAGTTAAAGCTGACTAATCGTGGTTTTGAATCTCCAAAACAATTCGCCTAAAAAATTGGACACTTTTACTTTTACAGTGTTGGATTTGCCAAATAACGTTCTTGCCCTCTTGATAACTTTGTGACTTTAGGCAGGGATTTCATTGAAACTAGTGTTGGAAAATTAGGTCGGAATCTAATCATAACCGTAGTAGAATAATCACGAAATTTTTTCTTAATCTTTGATTTCCTAAAAATCATGATTTTTTAATTCTATAAAATAATTAACATAAATCATAATAAAGCGAAAACTTAATTCGTACCTTATTTCAAAGCTTAATCTTGATCTTATCGTATCCCTCGAACGGTTTTCGAAACCGATCCATCCCAACAACTGCATCTAATGGTATCCATAGAATGAGTTGATAGAATTTTATAACTCTTATAAAGAGGGTTAAGCAAAAAGTGCTAGCTTCGTTTGAGCTTAAGCCTATTTATAATATGTTTTGAACGTTTTAGTAATTTAATTGAAATTAAATTTTAATTTCAATTAAACTTTAATTAAAATTACAAATAATTCTAATTAAATACCAATTATGCCTAAATTAGATCAATATCTCATATAGATCCTTATTTATTAAATATCTCATATTTAATCATAAAGTTTCTCAAATTTTACAATAAAGTCCAACTTGATTAAAATAACTTTGCTCTCTTCAATCTATTCTATATGTGAGATCCATTAGGTTCCTAAATATGTTGGCAATGATTATAAATTATAACTCTAATTCATAATCAGAATTAGATAGATTAAAATTTCTTTTAATTTATCTTTAATTCTCCAATTAAACAATTTATAATTATAGATCCAAATTGACGTCTAACAATGCGTCATGACCACCCAATGTTTAGGAATGTCAAAGTGGTTTTGACTAACCTTTCCGTGCATGATTTTTCGTATAATTCAATCCTTTTATCATACAATATTCTAATTAGATATAGAGCATGAAATTAATGTCTACTCTATTTTGAGTCCAATCTTATTAGTTCTCTATCATTAGCTATCGATCTTGTTGATGACATTTGTAAACTATTTGCAAAATGGCATTCCACCTTGGTCAAGGATTTCACTACAAGAAAAATGAGGTTTAGCGACGAAAATTATCAACGAAATGAGTCGTCGGAGAAAGGACTGTAGGTAATAATTGGCGACAGAGTACAAATTTTTCATTGCTAATTTACTAATGGATATTTCTATTCTGTCGCTATATTTAGCGATGATAATTTTTGTGTTGTCGGTAAATTTAGCAATAGAAGATTTGTTTCGGTCGGTAAATGTAGCGATGGACAAGGCCAACGGATTTCCCAAATCCGTTTGTAAATTCATGATTAATTTTACCGATGGATCTTAGTAGTTTGTCGGTAAATTCACTACATTTTGTCGATAGATTTTGGTGGTCCGTCAGTAAATTCACATTTTACTGACAGATTTTTTTTTTCTGTTGGTAAATTTACTAATATTGTTTTTTAATTTTCCCTACATTTAATTTTATTTGATAATCTTATAATTGATGTATAATTTATATAGCTATCAGTTGATAATATTTTGATTTGTTTCTACGTTTAATTTGTTAAAACAAAAAGTTGATTGATGATATAAAGTAAAAATTATATTAATTAATAATAAAAAATTATTATCTACAACAATAAGTATTTATTTCATATAAAATGACTACAACTACACTATTTATTTGGTGAATGCGGATACTCTGAATGTTGCAATGAGGTGCTGCCCTTCTCCTTCAACTGATTCATCTCATTACGGAGTTGGGCTATGTACTTCATCGACTGTTGCAATTGAATTACCGGTGCCTGTACTGTGCTCCGAAGCTCATAGACTTTATTGGATGCAGACTGCCTACTAGACATGTGTTCACAAATGAACCTAAGCCGAAGATCCTTCCTTGATGGTCTCTACCAGCTACCGCATGAAGATATGTTTGACTTTCATCAACATCTTTAGATTGCTGAGATTGTCATTGAATGCTTTGTTGTATTTGATCCTATCGGAAGGCAATGCTTATGCTAACAACTGATAATTATTAAGCATTAATATTAAAGTATAAATTTCAAATATATTTAGTTCTCTACATTTGGTATTGACAAAGGTCAGATCGTCATGCTGCTTAGTGTGAGTATGCAAAAAGAGTTGATGGAGTGTAGGCTTCCTGCCCATAGACTTTTCCTACATTATAACGAAATGTTATAAATGAACTATAATTTATAAAAATTTCAGCAGAATTTCCTCTATCATTATGGTATTTACCCTTTGTTGAACAAACAAAGTAACTCAGTAACATAGCCATATATGACACCAGATATTTATAACATTATCATTCTTCATAATACACATATTTTCATTCCAAAATTTACACAGCAAATTTAATTGAAATACATTAAAATAAAGAAATCAAAATATAAGTGTAAAGGGTAGATACGTACCAGTCTCTCTGCATGCTCGTGGTGGGTAATAGATCCTCTAGTGTGTACAGAAAGACTCTCTCCCTCTGATCATTCACATCTGTTGGTAGAATTACGCTCTGAAATGGACATTGCCTCGGGTGATGTCTAATACTGTTGCCAACGACTCCACATTTCTTCAGAAATATAAAGAGTCTGTACATCAATCTTGTATATCACACCAACAAAGTCTCTGTAACGTATACGAGCTAGTCTCTTTCATACTTTATAAATAACCACCTCAAATTCAGAACCCTAAATAAATTCTTTCTGAAAAAAAGAAAAACATATGATAAGTACTTATAACCTTCAATATTTATAATAATTAATGTATACAAATTAATTACAAAAAATACAAAAAATATATTTTTTGTATCTCAAACTCCTGATAATAAAAATCGTTTGTCATTTGAGAGATATTCTTCCATATATAACCTTTAAGATCAATCTTCTCTTTGAACTTAGATGTCATGTTGCTTGAGCACGATCTAGATGGAATCAATCTAATATAAAAACAATTTTATATGATTTTTAAATTTAAACCTATAACCTAATTATAAACATATGGTGTTTCATGTATTTTCACTCACAAATTATTGACAATTGTGTTGTAAGTTCTTCCATCAACTTCCTCAGCTCCAGGCTGGAGGCTGCCTCCTTCATCCTTAACGTTTACTCCTGATATCTCTATTGGTATGGTGGTGGCGGATGGTGTAAAGCTATTGGATGGTGTAGCAGCAAGTACGGAATTTGATTCCTCATCTGCAAGTGTAGTAACAGGAGGTACAACATTTGTACAATTTTTTCATCGCTAATTTACTAATGGATATTTCTATTCCGTCGCTATATTTAGCGATGATAATTTTTGTGTTGTCGATAAATTTAGTGATAGAAGATTTGTTTCGGTCAGTAAATGTAGCGATGGACAAGGCCAACGGAGTTCCCAAATCTGTTTGTAAATTCATGATTAATTTTACCGATGGATCTTAGTAGTTTGTCGGTAAATTCACTGCATTTTGTCGGTAGATTTTAGTGGTCCGTTAGTAAATTCACATTTTACCAACGAATTTTTTCTGTCAGTAAATTTACTGATATTATTTTTTAATTTCCCCTACATTTAATTTTATTTGATAATCTTATAATTGATGTATAATTTATATAGTTATCAGTTGATAATATTTTGATTTGTTTCTACGATTAACTTGTTAAAACAAAAAGTTGATTGATGATATAAAGTAAAAATTATACTAATTAATAATAAAAAATTATTATCTACAACAATAAGTATTTAATTCATATAAAATGACTACAACTACACTATTTATTTGGTGAATGCGGATACTCTGAATGTTGCAATGAGGTGCTGCCC
>JANITX010000211.1:22257420-22282460 GCA_027564395.1 Erythroxylum ulei
TATTTATATTTTTCAGTAATATAAGAGTACTTTAAATATTTTGCCCCCACTTAAAATAATTTCTGGATCCGCCCCTGGTTGGCTCTATGTTAGAGTCCTTGGTTTTCGATTCTTTACTGCTTCTAGCTCTCTACGGATTCCTCAGAGTTTTCTACTCCATTTGGTGGTAACCTAAGAGGCTTGAGCGGAGACTAAAGCAACAACGCGTCCGAGGCACACGGTACAAGCCCTTGATTGGGGACATGGAGTTGAGTATATGAGGCATTTAATTGAAGCATGGTCCAAACTCATTAATCTGACGCACTAGATCGCTCCACATGCCGATCCTTTTACGGTCCACAATGTTGATAAACATGGTATTTGGGCATCCATCTGTTTGTCTCTGTGACTAACCAAATAGACAAGACAGCAAAACAAAGAAGTTTAACACCTTATTTACTTAGTTCTGTAATGTTGGTAATAAACTCGATGCATGCCATTTTGCATGGTAAAGTTGATACGAGGAACACTAAATGTTGTTTCGGTCTGGCCCTTTGCAGGGAATATATCCATGTTTTGGAACGGGGCAACACCAAGACTCATCATCAACGACACAGAAATGGTGAAAGAGGCGCTTCTCAAGCTGGGCCACCATGGGAAACCATCATTAAATCCACTAATTCTTATTCTTGCAAGGGGATTGGCAATTCAAGAGGGTCAGGATTGGGCAAGACACAGAAGGATAATTAATCCTGCTTTCCACATGGAGAAACTCAAGGTTGGTTTTTCTTCTATCCTCTGATTTACATCCGCAAGTAAAGGAAATCCAAGTTTTATCCAACTGAAACCACATCCATTTTTACTGCATACTATGCTTAATGTCCTTGAAAATTGTTCTTAAGGGGATGACCAGTGTTCAGGCTCAGTTGCAACAATATGGTTGAGAAATGGAAAAAGATGGTCAATCGTCAAGAAACCTGCGAAGTGGATACATCTGGCCTGAAGTTCAAAAACTCACGATGGATATTATCTCCCGGGGAGCATTTGGAAGTAATTATGAGGAAGGAGAGAAGATATTTGAATTTCAAAAGAAGTTGACCAAATTAGCTCTTGAAACTATGCAAACCGTATATATTCCAGGTTTCAGGTATCACTATTAATCATAACAAGGTCTTTTTTGTCTTATGCGCAAGATAGTATATCAAAGAAACTGTCAGTAGCTTTCTTACTAAATCATGTTGAATATATTTGTTCCAACTAAGAACAACCAGAAGAGGAAAAAGTTGAACGAAGACATCACGTCCATGCTGAGAGATTTAGTTAAGAGAAAACAGAATGCAATGAGAAGTGGACAACTTCCTAGGCTTGCTTTTGCAATGTAATGAGCAGGAAGGTCCATCAGAAAATGGAACTGGCTTGACGATTGAAGAGGTAATCGAGGAATGTAAACAGTTTTATATCACTGGCCAAGAACAACCTCCAGCTGGTTAACATGGACGACGATTGTATTAGCTATGCACCCAGATTGGCAAGAAAAGGCGAGGGACGAAGTTCTAAAAGTTTGCGGAAAGAATCAGTCCAAGGTCGAAGATCTAACCCACCTTAAGATTGTAAGTATTCATGTTTATTATATATAAAATCATCATTTACGTCAAGTAAGATCCTTCCATAGCATTCACCTTCCATGGGGATTAATGAATTCACCCGGTAGTTTATTTCGTCAATACACCTGAAAGCAGAAATACAATCTTTCATAATAAGATCCTGTTTTAACTTCCTATTGCAGGTAACCATGATACTGAATGTAACCTTACGCTTATATCCACCAGCAATTGCTCAATACCTGCATCCTTACGAGGAAACAAAGATAGGGAACATCTCCCTCCCGTCAGGGGTTGACATTGTGCTACCTACACTGCTAATTCATCATGATCCTGAGCTATGGGGTGATGATGCAGAACAATTCAGACCAGAGAGTTTCTCTGAAGGAGGTTCAAAGGCATGCAAGGAGCATCTCGCATTCTTCCCTTTTGGATGGGGCCCAAGGACCTGTATTGGCCAAAATTTTGCAACGTTGGAAGCTAAGACAGCATTGGCTATGATTCTGCAGCACATCTCATTTGAGCTTTCACCTTCCTACATTCATGCTCCTCACACTGTTATGATTCTTCAACCACAACATGGTGCTCAAATGATAATACGACAGTTCTAAGTTACCTGCTACTCTAGAATTATCAAAATAACAACTGCATGGAATAAGAGTATTTCTTGTGTATATCTTTGGTTTATAAAACTTTGTCATTGTGAAAGAAAAAGGAAAAAAGACAGCAAAATTTATTTCCAATGGGCTATTCTACATTATGCACCTCCAATAACTCTCTTAGCTTGTAATGTCCAGCAGTTACAGCTTGCACACTTTATGGATCATGTTGCGGGAAAAAGCAAGTTGAAAAATTAGGAATTCCAGATTTTCTCCTTTCACTGTAGGGAAATATAAAAAGGGTTGACGGTATCGTTCATCACAAATTAGTCACAGAGTTCAAAATGGCATCTACATCAGGTGTTATTATGGCACGCTTGTTGATCTCTGCAATGGCACAACAGTGTTTCTCCATTGTATTAACAGCTACAAGGTCCTGGGCAAATACACAATCCATACCTGGGGACACCTGCAACCATTCCAATTGTTTGTTTAAAGTAAAAGTAGCCCCAACTACACTGTTGAGCAGAATCACAAATTCAATATGCACTCACATCGTAAAGAGTTTCGCCAAGTTTCAGCTTTACGGCCCCACTCTTGTAAACCAGCATCTTACCCATCAAGCCAGCTGTTAAGTTATCTAACCTACATGTCTTGTCCATAGCATGAGCACTCCCCGACAGTCTTGTGCTTTCATTTGACACTTGGCCATCTGCAGTAGCTGATCGCTTTGTCATTGGCAAGGTTGGTGGTAATTGAAGAAAGAACATGTTTGCTTCAGCATTCTCTGCCTGCAAATTTGGACTTAAAACAGCATAAGAAGTAGCTGACTCGATTCACGCTGTTTGATCATATTTGCCAGAGATACATACCATTAGACCAAGCTCTGCCACATGATTGATTGCACTTTCATCAAAAGTAACACTTGCTGAAGCCTCCCCAAATTCCTCCTCATCAAGAATCGCTACAGGAAAGTGACATAAGCCATGAATAAAAAGAAATGCATTCCAACAATTGTAATTAAGGGGCACCTGGCTGTTTGATAAAATGAATGATATGGCAATGATATTAATGACAAATAAAAGCTGATAAATGGTGAGTTTTGAGTCAATAAGGCCAACAGTAACATTGCTATATATGTGAATTTTGTTGCACCATATTTTCATATCCCTTGTTACTACAAAGTGGAATACCCCTCTTTCTGAAAAGCACCTTAAAACTACCTGGGTTTCCTGAATAAGGCCTCCGCATAGGAAGAGTTACAGGATAATAGCTGTAATAATCCTGTAGTGGCAGCAAAAGATAATAAACATAAATAGGTAAGTCAGACACATAACGCCAGAAGAAAAAGAGAGCAGAACATCAGTTAGCGAACATAAGGGCCAAGAAGCTTAAGTCATAGTTACCTACCCATGGTTCATTGTATTCTTTCTCTCTCTGGTCTGAAGGATGAGCACCAACTGCAAAAAGCATAATCAGTTGTAGAGCACTTGAAACTATTCCATTCAGTAGCAAGTAGATAAAATTAGATTCAAGACAACAAACCATTGACACCCAAAGCATGTCCTTGATTGCTTGTACTTCCTCCTTTGGGAACCCCATACGATTTTAAGGAACTAGAAGCAGCTCCAAAGCCAAATGCAATTTGTGAAGCTTGCACTACATAAAAGCAAATGATCAGCGTGACAACATATTTTTAGACCTCTAATCCTTTTCAGCAAGACTAAGATAGAGGTTAAGCTGTAAATTGCAACGGCTGGCTTCTGAAGTTTGACAAAGCATCAGCACGAAAAGAAGAGGAAACCCAGAACCGGCATGGTAATAAGTGGCAAGCAGATTTATTATCTCATATCGTACCTTAGACTGCTGGAAACAGTGGAATGAAATATGGAAAAGAATACCAGTATATGCATTCAATTTTAAAAAGCAACAAATCACAACATAGCACAAGTTAAACATTGTAAAAGAATGAAAATGGCAAGTCCAAAATCTCCAGTTCAGAAAGATACCCTAACTGATTCTTGTTCAATAATATCATAGCTCCTCAGCCTAAGCCCAAACACATATAAGCATATCTTTTTAGCAGGAAATCATTACTGTTAATCACAAGCATAAATCAGAGATATGGAAAACTAAAGCATCCACTCATATGAAAATATAACAAAATGTCGTGGGACTAACAACCTTTTTAAAATTCCTAAACCAAGATTATTAGAATCAAAAAGCATTATTATAGTTTTATCATACATCAACTTGAGCAAGAAATTGCATGCCATAACTTACAAGTATTGTTTGTGGATAACTCACTTCAACGTTTGTCAGGTGTGAATTATTTAAAGAGGGAACAATTAATCAAGAAAAAAAATCCTAAAATTGTTCTGCCATTAAGAGATTGTGGGAAAAAACTGAAAACTTCCGTCTCTGTTTCTGCAAATCTCGAAATTGATGATCAAGTGTTAAAAGAAACATTATTGTGGGAAGTGTATCGTGATTAACTTTACAAATGAATTCGTTGTCGAAGCTCATCCTTTTCCAATTTATCTCCCTCTCTTCATTCCTTTTGTTCCCACTTCTGGGCCTTTTCTTTTTATTTTTGGACATGTATTACAGAGTAGGCGACTATGTTGCAACTGTGAATAATGAGGACGACATAAATTGAATCACAAAACTCAAAAAATTATGATTACGTATTGCAATTACCTTTCTTTTCAACTTTAGTCTTCGCTCTGTTTGACCGTTCCTGTAAAAATGACAGAATAACGAATTCAAGATGTCAAAAGAACACAAAAATGCAGCGTCTATTGAACTTATTGAACACTTGAGAAACGGGCATACATGAAATTGTCTCATCAAATCTACAGCCTGAACAGCGTCAACATCTTCTTCAACTTTCTCACTGCATACATCATTGAGAAAGTAAATGACGAGAAAAACAAAATTACATCAACATTGTCAAAGGCACAGCTACATATGCAACAACACGTTATTTACCTTTTAACTTCAGGCTTTGGTGCCCTTTGAATGGGAGTTTTAGGCTTGAACTTAAACTGCAAACAAAAGATTTAATTGCAAAACAAAAAGAGAATCTTTCGTGATCCAATATTAAAAGGGAGTTGAAGCAAACCTTCCTGGGAGCATCTTGACGAGGTGCCGACTCCATAATCGATAAACTTGGAATGGAACTGAGAACAATATCAACCATCAGCAACCAGCAAATCCATCATTTGTTACAGAGAACAAAAACAGAAACTAATTCATTGCTAGCTAATGAAAATGGTAAAAGTGAAAGTAAGGAACAAAATATAACAGTTGGCGACATGTTTGGGTGATCATCAAGTTTTGAGTCCTTAGTGTCATAATTTAAAGTGCATTGGATTACACGTGAGACAAGTTGAGATTAGTGTAGGCTTAACCTCGGAGTTTGTAGGAGGAATGTTTTTGATGAAGGAGAAAAAAGAGAGAAAGCCGCCAATGTCACAAGAGGAGCTGCTATGAGAAACCAAACCTAACGTGTGTTTTTTTGTTGGTATCTATTCTATATATATATGTAATGGTCTTGCGCCCCTACTAGAGCATGGGGAGGAGGTCTACTTTTGAAGTCGAGAACAAACTCTCGCCGTCTCACGTTAGACAAGTCCATGTCTGAGTAGGACTTGGGCCTAATAATGTCCAAAAGCAAACTAGCTAAACATGCATTATGTTTTATTGAAATATGAATTGTTAATTTCAATTATTTATTATATTCTAAAATTTGTTGATATATTAAAAAATAAAAATAAATGGACTTAAATGTTAAAAATTGCATGAAAATAAAATTATATTTCAAAGATATCATGAATAATTATACATATTTGTAATTTTAATAAATTATTCATTTATTATTTATGATATGGGTAAGATTAAAGAATTAATATTAATTTTCGAAAGCTTATTAAAAAAGAAAGGAAGAGAGCAGTTAAGGGGCGATATTCGAAATACTGAAATATTTCGTCCCAGTTTCACAAAATATTGGAGACAAAGAAAGAAACAGTCAGGAGAAGAGTGAAACTATTCGATATGAATATTTGCCTACGAACAAGAGAGAGCCGTTTTATCCTCACTTTGCAAACAATAAACCACTTGTAAATTGAAAGATTTTCCGGCTCCTCCTATCGCGGCCAATTCGCTCTCTCTTTACTCTCCCCCATTAACTTTCAGTCGGAATCGCCGGCGAACTAGGGATTTTACTTCTGCCTTAATTCTCCGCCAATGGCTTCCGTCTACATTCCGGTACAGAACTCGGAAGAGGAGGTCAGGGTGGCCTTGGATCAGCTTCCTAGAGATGCCTCCGACATTCTTGATATTCTCAAGGCCGAGCAAGCTCCACTTGATCTCTGGCTCATCATTGCTGTTCGTTTTCACTCCTAACTGTTTTTCTTTTATGTTTTGGGTTCAATTATCCTCTATAGGCTGTGTGGAAAGTTCTTTTTTTTTTGGTTTGTTCTTTTTTTGAAATTAATTGCATTGGTGCGGTGTTGCAGAGGGAGTATTTCAAGCAAGGAAAACTTGATCAATTCCGCCAGATATTGGAGGAAGGATCTAGCCACGGTAATTGCTGTTTGGCAATGTTGTTTGTCTTCTTATTTGTGTATTTCAAAGAGTTGATGGAAGTAATTCAAAGGGGATCTGTGGGATTTTGGTGGAAAGTTGGTTTCTTTACTCAGCGGGAGTCTCAACCAATTGATTATTGTTTCTTTTTTTTTTGGGCAGAAATTGATGAATATTACGCTGATGTTAGATACGAGAGGATAGCTATACTGAATGCTTTGGGGGCATATTATAGTTACCTTGGGAAAATTGAGACGAGGCAAAGAGAAAAGGAGGAATATTTCATACAAGCGACTAAATACTACAATAAAGCTTCCAGGATTGACATGCACGAGCCTTCTACTTGGGTTGGAAAAGGTGAAGGGAACCATTTTCTGTTTGATAACTAGCTGAAGAGTTTTCTCTGTCTGCTTCTTTTACATCTTTACAATGACCGCCTTTAGATTCCTACCCCTCTTGTTTATCATTTTTTCCCTGCTGTTTCTTCTGGTTACTGATCCGGATTTGGATATGCTAAACTACAGATGCTGTGTGAAAAAATGGCTCCTTGTTTGTAACGTAAATTTGCTTTACATTTGTTTTTGTTTCTGTAGATTGCATATTCTAGAGTTGTTTTCTAGATTCCTGTGACATCTATTGTCCTGTAATTTCCTATGTAACTTTTATTTATCTTTCATCAGTGGTCTCTTGGAAGAACCTACCTTGCCAAATTTTCTTAACTACACTTACAAGCTATAGCATTTTTCATCTGAGTGCTGCCCTTAAAGATGGTTGAGAAAAGACTGGTCACTTGTTCTCTTAACAGGTCAGCTTTTACTGGCTAAAGGAGAAGTAGAGCAGGCATCTGCTGCATTCAAGATTGTACTAGAGGGTGATCGGGATAATGTATCTGCTCTTTTGGGTCAGGTATTCCTGGTTATTTTCTTGAACAATTGGTTAAAATAATGATTACACCTATCAAGTGCAGGCAATGTTATCAAGGATCTAAAATGCTTGCTCTGTTTGTTATTGTAAGTCATACCATGCTAGTGCCCTGCTGAAATATGATAAGCAAAGGAACGTTTGTTAACAGGGCCCAGACTGAATTTGGTTCATGTTGGAATATCTTATATTTAATATTTTGTACGTTTATTTGTGATATTTCTTTGCCTGTGGTTCTATTGTTTTTAAAGCCATTTTGCGAACTATAAATGAGACTGCCACCTTGGTAGAGCATTCCTTATATAAATATGGTGTAAATTTATCCCTTCATTCTTAAGTGGATTTTCTAGAAACCACTTGAATGTGATCGATTTGTTATGAATTTCACATGGATAGGCTCTGTGAATTTGTTAAAGGTATGGGGAGGTGGTCCTTTGTGGAGCCTATCTTGATTTTGTAGTGTAAATTGCTGACACTTGAAATTTGCTGTGGTCGGATTTTTCCAGGCATGTGTTGAGTACAATCGTGGTCATTATAGTGATTCTTTGGCACTGTATAAGGTTTGTTCTTTCTATCTTCATAGTTTATACATGATGGCCATAGCTAACTGATGTTATTTATCCTTTTCTGGGGTTAACTTTTTTGCCTTTGACCTTTGTTAAGAGGGCACTGCAAGTCTATCCCAATTGTCCTGGTGCTGTTAGGCTTGGAATAGGTCACTGTCACTATAAATTGGGCCATTTTGAAAGGGCTCAACGGGCATTTGAGCGGGTATTACAGGTTAGTTGTATGACCTGTTATGCATGTAGTGGGATCTGTGGCTAGTTAAATGGCAAGATTCTTACTGCATATCTTTGCTTCATGATTCAATATTTTCAGTTAGATCCAGAGAATGTTGAGGGTCTTGTTGCGCTTGCAATTTTGGATTTGCAGACAAATGAAGGCGAGTTTTCATAGTCCATTAGTTTGTGCTGTTTTCTTGATTTTCAGTTTCTTAATTCTGGTTGTGCCTGATGCTTGGACAGCTTTCGGAATACAGTATGGGATGGAAAAAATGCAGAGAGCTTTTGAGTTATACCCCTACTGTTCAATGGCATTGAATTATCTAGCAAATCACTTCTTCTTCACTGGTCAGCATTTTTTAGTTGAGCAACTGACTGAAACTGCACTTGCTGTTACCAATCATGGAGCAACCAAGTCACACTCTTACTATAATTTAGCACGCTCGTACCATAGCAAGGTTTGAGTCTCGACTTATTTTCATTTGATTGATTAGGGTAAAGGAACTTTTATTGTTTGTGAAGGCTAGAATTTTCTTTTGGGGGTTCAGGAAACATTGTCTCTGGGGTGTGTAGGTCTTAGAATAATATATGGTCCATTTTTAGGCCTCATCCAACAGCTAAGCCTTTTGGGTTGAATGGGTTTTTGATGCAGGTGAATTTTTTATGCCTCTTATCCTTGCTACACGTTACTATTGAGAATGTCTTATGGATATGAAGTCTTCCATAAAGTGTTTGATGTGATATACAAGAAGATACTGAAATGGACCATTTTATTTTCAAAAGCTTCACTTCTATATCCATTTATTTTTCCTGCTGAAGCACATATCATTAGCTCTCTTGAATTAGGATATGCTTACTTCCACAAAACCAACCCCAACTTCACCCCCCTTGGCTCCTCTGAATCCTAATGATAGTGATGTGATATATTTCAACTGCAGGGTGACTATGAAACAGCTTCAAGGTACTACTGGGCATCTGTCAAAGAAACCAATAGTCCCAATGAATTCGTTTTTCCGTATTATGGTGAGTACATATTGTGATTGTGCTTTCTGTGAGATTTGATGAGAATTTTAATAATTGTGTTTCAAATTGCTGGTCTTTTTATCGACATGGATTTGAAGTTTTCTGGTTTAGGCCTATTTCGTCACTGCATTGGTTAACTTTATATTTTTCATTACTCTAATTACAGAGACTTTGTATCAATCGTTTCTGTATTTGACAGGCCTGGGGCAAGTACAGTTGAAATTGGGAGAGACTAAGAATGCCCTATCAAATTTTGAGAAAGTTTTAGAAGTTTATCCCGATAACTGTGAGACACTGAAAGTATGTTAAATCAATGTGTTTACTTGTCATCTTGGAAGCTCATTGGGCTTTTAGATATTTTTAGGGACTTTCAGCTGAATCTTTTCGTTTCCTACAGGTAATTGGTCATATATATGCTCAAATAGGGCAGAATGATAAGGCTCAGGAACTATTGAGGAAGGCCACAAAGATTGACCCTCGTGATGCACAGGTATGGAAAACTGTTGTTCATAGGCTTTTACTTGGAGTTTCTTGTGATTTTGCTGTAAAGTGTTCCTGTAAGTTTCTTTGGTTTTGTGTGAAATGAGTTTACTTCTGGTATGCTTTAAATTTGTGTCCATGACAAGTGATGTAGTGAAAGGTGTAGGGCAGCTAGATTTCAACAAATTAGGGCTACAAGAGGGCTGATTGTGATTGGGACTATTAGGGTTCATAACAAATGCTCCTATAAAATTCTCAATACAAAAGTTGATCTCTTTCTTCATCATGACCCTTTTATGTACTAGTATTGGCAGAAATCCTATTCATAAAGGAAGGACAGGTCCAACTTATGGAACTGAATTAATGAACTATGAAGAGATGCTTAAACCTTGTGCCTTCCTTTTTTCTCCAGATACATGCCATAAAAAATGGCACTGTATCAGTGGGGAAACAGGACATACCCAGTTTCCAAAGGCATAAAAAGCGAACAAATTATATTTCTTAATAATATGAATGAAGTAATAGCTATTTATTCTCAAGGAACCAGAACTTGAATCTCAATTCAGTAAAGTTTTCAATATAAATACTTGATGTTTGCCTCATGAATCCTCCTTTATTTACCTGTGTGCGGAGCCAAACTCTTCATTAAATACTAAAATTTTTATCCTTTCTGATTGCTGTAGTTCTAGCTAGACATGGATTTTTTTTGTCATTTTGTCATTTGCATTTAAGAACTGTTTCTTTTTCTAATTTCGGCGTCCATGATGGTATATTACTTGAACTATTTAATCTTTAATGCTATTTCCTCAAACTTTCTATTCTACGATTTCTCTTGCTGGACTAAATAATTCCTCATCGCAGTTTTATTTTTACATGGTGATTCATCTGCTTCAACTCTCAATAAGCAACTTTGTTTTATTTTCTGTTACAAGAGCCTTCAAATTGATACAAATGGTTTAATAAGGATACTTTGAAATATATATGCTATTTTATTATCAATTATAGCTTTTTAACTTTCATTTTCCCCCCCTGTATATTGTACAGGCATTTCTTGACCTTGGTGAACTATTAATTTTGTCAGACACAGGAGCTGCTCTAGATGCCTTCAAAACTGTAAGGACTAAGGACCTTGCTATTCTTACTTTTGGATTTTAAGTTTTAAATATCAGGATATATTTTCTGCCATATATTTTTGACGTTAAATGTTGTAGGCACGAAGTCTTCTTAAAAAGGGAGGTCAAGATGTCCCAATAGAAGTTCTTAACAATATTGGAGTTATCCATTTTGAAAGGGAAGAGCTTGAGGTCTGCACAGATTTCTTTAGATTTTGAGAGATGCAAGTACATATTGCCACGTGTAAAGCATTTATTTTGTTGTTTCAGTTGCTTAACAAGTTCTTGACGGAACTTCCTGCTTGTTATTTTGGACTTTTTCTTTTCAAGTTCATGTGATATTGGCTACACTGTAATTTCTTGATTTTTATATCGTCTTATTCTGATATTACTACAGCTTGCTCTGCAAACTTTTAAGGAGGCTCTAGGTGATGGCGTATGGGTTACTTTCCTTGATGGTAAAGCTAATGTCAATGCAATTGAAGCATCTGCTTCTGTTCTTCAGTACAAAGACATGCAAATATTTCATCAGTTAGAGGAAGATGGTATTCATGTGGAACTACCTTGGAGTAAAGTCACAGCATTATTTAATTTGGCCAGACTACTTGAGCAGTTGCATGAGACACAAGTTGCAATCATACTTTACTGTCTTATACTGTACAAGGTACTGTTGCACCATATCTGCAAGTATTGCTTATTCTTCTCTCTTTGTCCAATTTCATATGTACTGTTTCATGAATAAGCTCTTGATTTTGCTTCTGTAAAGATCTGTTAGTACAATTCCCCTTTTACTAACTACATGTCAATGCAGTATTCTCCAGGTACCTCCTTGTTCACAATGTCATTTGATGATTTTTGGCATACTTTTCAACTTTTAATTCAATGGCTATGCTTGAACAATAACTGGATATTCTCTTTTTCTTGTTATCAAGGTTCTAGACTATGTTATGTTGTTTGATTGGGGATATTTTTGCATTATTTTCTTAATGGTGTTAAATTATCTTATTTTTATTCTATTTTGGTCACCAAAACTGTTCCTGACTCTCATCATGTTTTGGCTGTATTTTCTGTATCCAATTTAACAGTTCCCAGATTATGTGGACTCCTATCTTAGGCTTGCTGCCATTGCGAAAGCTCAAAACAATCTTCAATTAAGCATTGACCTGGTTGTTATGACCAAAATAATGTTGCTGTTGCTGTCTTTTACTTTATGTTTCCTTTCCTTGGAATAACTGTTAGCTTTTTCTTTAATAGGTCAATGAGGCATTGAAGGTAAATGACAAGTGCCCTAATGCATTATCTATGCTCGGTGACTTAGAGCTGAAAAATGATGATTGGGTTAAGGCCAAAGAAACCTTCCGAGCTGCTAGTGAGGCAACTGACGGAAAAGATTCTTATGCAACACTCTCTCTGGTTTTTCTCCCCTTCCATGGGCCTTCCTTCTTGTACTTTTTCAGATCTTAGGATTTCTCCTAGATCCACATTTGACTGACTAGTTTGTGGCAATTTATTTCATGTGACATTTTATATCAATTCTCTTAACATATGTAGTTCTTACATTCCTTTTGGCATTTGTCAGGGAAACTGGAACTACTTTGCTGCACTACGCAATGAGAAAAGAAATCCGAAGTTGGAAGCTACCCACTTGGAAAAGGCCAAGGAACTTTACACCAGAGTACGAACTTCTGTGTTTTCTCACATCCCTAGGAATAATTAAGTAGAATACTTAACACTGTTATTTGTGATGAATGGATTCAATTAGACCTAGAACTGACTTGTAGTTTGGCCCTTTTGTTTACTTACTGTATACCTTTCGCATGCTTCTATTTCCCTCTTCCCCATCTATTGTCTTTTGATTGGTACTGTTGTTAGGCTGTAATTTTTGTATATGCCAAATTAACTCTCCCATGTTTTGACATTTTAGGTTCTGGTTCAGCATACAGCTAATCTGTATGCTGCAAATGGTGCTGGTGTAGTCTTGGCAGAGAGAGGACAATTTGATGTCTCAAAAGATCTTTTTACACAGGCATGACACTCTGATTTGCTTATTTTTGTTTCCTATAGTTTAAAACTTCGTTTTATCCCTTGTGCTAGCCTTTGTGCCAGTTTTTATGTTGAATTTTTGTGTGCTGCAATGATATAGGTCCAAGAAGCTGCAAGCGGAAGCATTTTTGTCCAGATGCCAGATGTCTGGATCAATTTAGCACATGTTTATTTTGCTCAAGGAAATTTTGCATTAGCAGTAAAGATGGTTTGTTTATTTTATTATATTCCATTTATGCAGATATGTAGGTTAAAGTTGCATTTTACATACTTGTAATTTCTTCTCATTGAATTTATATTTTGGACTTTGCTTCCTGCAGTATCAGAATTGTTTGCGGAAGTTCTATCATAATACAGATTCTCAAATTCTCCTTTATCTGGCTCGTACTTATTATGAAGCTGAACAGTGGCAAGACTGCAAGAAAACTTTACTGAGGGCCATCCACATGGCACCTTCAAATTACATATTAAGGTTTAATGCAGGTGTTACGATGCAGAAATTTTCAGCATCTACGCTACAAAAAACAAAAAGAACAGTAGATGAGGTGATTTTCTTTCTTTTAAAATTAGTTTGATTGGATATTATTTTCTATTCCTAAATGTTATTTTTTTTTATAATATAGCTCATATCTTTTTATTTTGTAATGATAGATGCAGTGCTTACAAGAATTAGTTCCTTGTAACCTAAAATGTGTGTTAGTCTCCCAGCTTGTGGGTTTGATTATCATAGGCGTTAATGTATCATTAAGAATCTAGAAAATAAATATCTCTACCTGGCAGGTTAGCTTGTAGATGCTCGTACTCACTTTCATTTTTGGCTAGTCAAACACCAGAACCTGTAGGTGAATAAGCTTTTTCTGCTAGATTATGTAGTCATATCTTGTATCATATAAACCATAAAACTGGGCAAGAGCCAGGTTTTCACATGTTTTCTCTTTCCATGGACACAGTATCTAAGTAGCCCATCCTTTTCTTTTTGTGATTATGGTATAGGTACGTTCCACAGTTAATGAGCTGGAAAATGCTGTCCATCTATTTAGCCAGTTGTCTGCTGCTTCTAGCCTCCAGTTTCATACATTTGATGAGAAAAAAATCAACACACATGTTGAGTATTGCAAGCACTTGCTAGAGGCTGCAATAGTTCATCGTGAAGCAGCTGAGCGTGAGGAGCAGCAGAACCGACAGAGACAAGAAGTTGCTCGACAAATGGCTTTGGCTGAGGAAGCCCGTCGTAAGGCTGAAGAACAAAGGAAATTTCAGGTCTACTGCTGTCGTTATAGCTTATAAAGTTTTGTATTTGTGACAACGATATTATAGTACTTAGAGGTCTTATTTTTCTGTTGGTGTGAACAGCTGGAGAAGAGAAAGCAGGAAGACGAACTGAAACGAGTGCGGCAACTAGAGGAACGTTTTGAGCGTGTAAAGGTAATTAGATCTGTTGAAAATTTTCATATATCCTCGAAGCTTCTTTTCATTGCATGATTATAAATGCTTTCTTCATAATGGGTTTATTGTAGTATTGGTGAAAGGATCAGATGAGTAAAAGAGATATTGGTGTAGACAGTAGTTTCTGTGCCATATTTTCACATGATTCTTCCTTTTTCATACTGATTAGTGCCTATAGATGTGTTCTAATTCAATGTAATGGGCGTTTTGTGTAATTTGGATTACTCTATGCGGCTAATTCTCTATTTTTTGTTAATTAAATTTGTAACGTAAAATCTGCATAACATGTTCCTTTTAACAATCTATACACATTTAGATGACTATATTATTTGATGTTTGTTGCATGAGACTTTCCGTTCATGGTACATCTCAAGTCCCATTTCAATACATTGCTCCCTACCAATCACTATGTATTATAAAAGGAAATCCTAGGACTGCTTGAATTGGGCTGTAGTGGATCTATGGTAGCTGCTTAAAGTCACTGATTGCATCATGGTTCTTCATGATTCCAGGAGCAATGGAAGACGTCTGCTTCTAAGCGGAAGGATAGATCTGAGATTGATGATGATGATGTTGGGCACAGTGAAAGAAGGAGAAGGAAGGGTGGGAAGAGGAGAAAGAAGGATAAGAACTCAAAGTCACGCTATGAGATGGAAGAAGGAGAAGCTGACATGATGGATGATCATGAGGATCAAGAAGATGAAGATGCAAACATGAACTATAGGGATTCCAGAAATCAGGTGGATGATCATGATGACCATGGAGAAGATGCACAAGAACTTCTTGCTGCTGCTGGACTTGAAGATTCTGATGCAGAGGATGAAGCCGTAAGTATTCCTTTCAACTTCAAATCTCTTAGACTAAAACTTCATTGAAACTAGGATGTCTGAATCACACACAGTCGAGCAACTATAATTTACTGGTGAAAGCACTTAACAGCAACAGGACATGCAAAAGATTAAGATGGATACAAATTTGTGGATTAGATGGGATCTAAAGTGATTCAGGTTCATAGCCTTATTTCTACAAGTTAAAACACTATTACTAGTTTATATTGCGTACTTGTTTTAGTTTACTGAGGCAGACGGGCCAATGGGTTATCACTCTATTGGAAATAGGATACTGTGTTTCCCACAATGTTTATATTAGGTTTGGATTTGGTTTTTAATCCAGTCTCGAGACAAAATAATCTATATGATGTTTCCTGGTGAAGGCTGAGCCTTCATCAACAGGTAGAAGAAAGCGAGCATGGTCAGAATCAGACGATGATAATGAGCCTTTAGATAACAGACCAGAATCCAGCCCTATGCAGGACAATTCTGCTGAGCTGCAGGACAGTGATGGAGAAATTAGAGACGGCACTCGCAGTCAGCATGGTCATGCTGTTATTGACGATGATGACGATGATTAGCTGGTTGCATCTGTATTACGAAGAGAGGGAAACAACTAACACTTAAATCTGTCGACAAAGGAGAATGCAATACACTGGGAAAGTGCTTGATATTTATAGGAATCCTACTGTACTCTCCCATAGCTCAATCTGATGTTGTATATTAAATGTAAACCTTCTTATTTCCCGTGCATATCTTGATAAAGAGACTTCATCATTGAACCAGAGTTCGGCTCTCTGATGACCCCTCCTAAGATCAGTGACATTTCTGGACTAAATGAGTCATTACTGTTAGGTTCCTTTAATTTTTGAGATTGCAAGATCGTGGGATAACTGTTTATAGACTCAAAAAGGAAGGAGAAAAAAAAAAGTTAATTCTGTTTGAAGAGGTGAGGCGATAGTGTCGGAAACCAGGCATTTCCTTTTGAGGCGGATGACTGACACGACCAGAAAAGAGTCGAAATCAAAGTAGGGTAGGGGTTTCAGAAGGTCAGAAAGCGTACGGTTGTGTTTCTGCGTTTTGCACTGGCTACTTCGATTCTTTGTGAAATTGAATACCCTTTTGCAAGTCTAATCTCCAAAGCTCCTTTTTCTAAACCAAGCTGGAAGCTTCAGACCCAGGATCAGCCTCAGCCTCTCGCCAGAAGGCTTCAGAATTTATTGTGAAACAGAGACTAGTGCTCCGTTTTGCCTTGCGACTTTTAAATGTTCGCACTGCCTTGCTGACTGACTGGTTTGCTTTCCGTGACCCAAATGCTTCTGGAAAAAGCAGAATGCCACTGTTACGGAGACGCAAATTGGACGCCTGATAATAGACAAAATGAACAAAAGCTCTTTGAAAACTACCATTCTTTTTTTTATTTTACCGATTAAAGGTACTGTTCTATATGTTCCATTCTTACGTATAAAAAAATTCTGATAAGATGAAGGAAGCAGATATATCTGAAAGGTTACCAGGATGGCATCAACAGTCAAGGGATACAATGGAATAAAACAAAGAAAAAATCCAAAAAGTTGTGGGGAAATCCTTGCTGATAATTATAATGACATGAAGCGCAGTGAACCGACAGAAAAGAAAAGTATTGATAATTGATTTGTAGTTTCAAAACATACTCGAAGCATTTTCCTTTGTCAAGGTAACCATTTTCGTTTCTTTAGGGTCTCCATTTTTTTAAGTATCCGAAATGGCTATTAGGGATCATGTTATGGGCAAATTTTGATGTCAACAATATCCCAATTGCCATATAGCGTTAAATTGTGTCAGATGACAGCAAGGGGGGCAACTGTGACCAACTTGAGTTTGGTGCATATAAAGGAGACAAATCTTGGGGCACCAATCCAACCCAGCAACTACTGCAATAACCAGCATGCTAGGCAAGTGTTTGAAACTGAAGCCGCAATGAGAAACCCCCACAAGACACTTACCTGCCTATCAGTCAATATCTTTACCAACATAATAAAACAGAATTGACCGAGACATTCAATCTATTTCTATTTCAACTGAGGTACTGAAATGAGTGAAAGAAGATGAACAACTGAAGCACACGGCACATGGATGCTCCATTAAGCACAAAACACACTTCAAAAAATATGCAAATCACAGGCACTTTTGATACAAAGCAACAAAAGAAAAACGTAGTTTTAGCAATTCTCTGGCCCCACAAAAAGCAAGTGGCCCCCACCGAGTACAATTTTGGCCTTCAAGAACAGAAAGGCTACCCCTGAAAAACTCAAGCATCTGCGTCCAAACAAACAAAAAAAAAACAATTCATGTATTCTGTTAACCTGGAAGTACATGTTGTCTACCCGTGTAAGAGACAAGGAGATGGAAAGAAACCACAACAAGCAAGTGAAGGGTCAATTAATTACCACTGTGGGCTCTTGAATTGAAACTGGGAAATTCATGTGATGATGATGGAATGGAGATTGATAGCCCAGTTTTTGTTATTGATGCAGTGTTTGAAGATTTATCATCCAAGTCAAGCCATGAACTTTTGCTCTTAGGTGGCCACTCGTCAAAGAAACGATGGACAGTCTTCTGTTGCTGTTCTCCTCTCTCATTTTTTATGGATGCTTGACATGTAACCTCACCTCCCAAGAGATAGCTATGCTGATACTGCTTTTGCTGTTTTGGGTTATCGTGATCGCTCAAGCTTTTTAGCTGCAAATAAGAGTACTCATTTTGGTAGCCAGACAGGTTCCTCTGTTTCGAAGAGTACGATGAAGAAGAAGAAGAGGAAGAGCTCATTGTGAGTGGAGTAAGTTGCCAAGCATCATCTAACGCTGAACCGGGAAGGTTTCTCATACAACCAGAAGGTTCACAGAACAAAGCATGCTCGTCAACCTCCTCTTTCAGCCCATAGGCATTCCTGTTTCTTCTTTTCGAACAACAAAGAGAATGAAATCAGACAAAAGAACCAGAAGCCTACAAAGATACAGACAAAACAAAAAGGAGTATAACTGTCAGTCCTTTTCCATACCTACCTGTAATCACTACTAGCCAAGCAATATGAACCGCCAGAATCCAGGATCAGGTGGGAAGAGTCTTCATGAGGAGACAGCCCAATCCCAGAAGGTGTAGTATGAGAACATATAAACTGGTGGTTGGGATGTGTGTGATAACCAGAATAGTGAAGGTGGTTTTGGTGGTGGGTCTCAGAGGACATTAAAGAAAGAGAATGAGAGTGTGGTGGTGAGAGTACGTTAGAAGTGTTTTTGGTGATTGATGAGAGAGATGTCGGTGTAGATGGCTTAGTTGTTATCATCGGTTGTGTTGCAACTTCCACAGGCTTTCTTGAACGGTTTTTGCCTCTATGCATGTGCCTCTCACAATACTTGGAATCTGGGTATGCTTCTTTTGAGCACCTCCATTTCTTTCCATCCGTTCTTCTGCATCTCCCTGGTTCGGGATCGATTTTTCTCCCAAGACCCATCTGGAAACAGTTCCATCCGACTGCAAATAAACCCAAACCATAACTATTTAAAAGAAAATCCTGCAGCAATATTAATCAGCACAAGCGTAAAGATTGAGCATCAAGCAGAGCTGTTACTGTGTGGCGGTTGGCGAGAAAAGAGACTTGAAGACAGTACTGAAGAATCGGGGCAGCTCCTTTTGATAGTGAAAAGGAGATCGGGAGGCAGAGGAATGCCGGAAACCATATACTTAAAGATTAAAGCTTGATGCTCAAGCTCTTGCCACTGAGTTGGAGTGAAAGGAAACCTGCTTCTTCCATTCATCACGATGGAAGAAAAGCAAGAGTGAGGAAGTGGAAAAAAGAGCTGGTTTAGACCTGACTCAGCAAGCGAAAGTTGTGCTTTTACGTTGGTGTGTTGTGTCTGGGTCTGGGAGGGCTAGCTAAAACTAGTTTCTTCTTAATGATAACTCGTGAGTGGTGAGCAATATAGTGGGTATATTTATTTCAGGGACCATTGGTTTGCAGAATCTTCTGTACGTGGATAAAACTAATGGTTCTGATTATACACCTCGCTCTCTCCGCTCATATAATGAGTCACTGCAACTCTCCCTCTCTCTCTGTTTCTGGTTTACTGTGGCTTGCAGAGCTGAGCTAACCTGCATGGCAGCTCTTGTCTCTGACAACTCTACGGAAACCCATAAACTACTGAGTAGTAGAGGAGAGTGTGCATTTACTTATTAGCACAAATAAAGATTTAATGTTTTCTCGTCTATTCGATTCTGTCATGACTGATGCAAAAGTGCACATATACATACATATAATATATATATATATGTACGCGAGATTGTAAGTGAGAGAGAAGATTAGTGTCAATCTGAAACGAATGCTTTAGGCTGTGCCTCTCTGATACTGGCAAAGATTGTACGGTTTGAGCTTTTACTGCTACGAACTCTTTTACTTTTTTTCTGTTCCTTTACCTCGAACCCTTTCTTCTGGTACCCACCACCGCTTACTATCTGACCTTATTCTATTTCTCAAAAAACCACGTATATATCATATATCTTTTGGTGTCCAGTGTAGTACCGTCGCCCCTCGCTTCTTTTTCTTTCTGAAGAAAGCCTTCTCTTTGGTCTTTTTCTGATAAATACTGGACCACGCTCTTGGAAGCTTTAATGGCAATTTAGGAGATCATTCTACCTTTTAGGGGATCAAATTTGTATAGTTTAAAAACAGCAACTTACCATTTGAGTTAAAGTTCATTACAAACAACAAAAAGGGCTCTATCTCCAAAACATGCTAGGTTTGAGAATCAGTTTTATCTTAAACCAGGAGGTGCTTCTTTTACTTTTGTTCTTCCCTCATGATTTGCTTGCCTAATCAGCCACTGCAAGAGCTTGTTTTCATTTGATAATGTTTACTTGGATCTGGGAAAATTCCACTCAGGTTCTACTTAGGACATGAAGGGGAGACCAAGGCAATCACATGGGAAAAAAAAAACTGCTGTTCACATGATATATCAAACGAAGAACACTACAACCTATTTACTGTTCATTACACAGCCAATTTATGGCAAGCAACTTTCCAATTACAAAACAAAATGCAAACCCTCTATTTTGTGCTCATAAAGAACAGCATTTTCCGTAGTTAATCAAGAATATGCACGACAAGTGCTTCAAATCTTTGATTCACAGGTCACTAATAACTTAATAGTGATGTGATGAATATGCGAAATTGAATCAAATCAAGTTCGTATCATTGAAACATTGTGAGGGAAGCCATGTTGATGTTTAAGAAGAATAAAGGCATAAAAAAAGGGTGGTGGGTATTGATTTTGTTGGGTTGCATTTACTTCTGAGACTCAGACTGAGACTGGGACTGAGACAGGGACTGGGACCATTCTTGTAATGTAAGTTTGGCAGTGGCAGGCGTTGTGCAAAGTAGTGCTCTACTATTTGGCACTGTTGTTATCTCCTGCCAGACCCCCAACACATGCAAGCCACCTTTTTTCAGTACTCATGCCCCACTGCAACACCAACATCCTCCTCAGGTGCGTTTCTTGGTTTCAAAATCCCCAACTGGCAACTTGCTTTCTTAGTCCTCCATTTCCAAAACCAAACCTCTGCATCATCTCACTCCCTCCATCCGGGACCATAAAAGACCCGTGTCAGCTTTTGATTGGATGGGCTATTCAGATCCATGTTCCTTTCACTTTCGTTTTCAACACCTACAAAGCATATTTTTGGCCGATTTGTCTATATACTGCTCGATATGACAACGATAAGCATGAAGTCTCCGAGTTGCACTAATTTCTTGGTTTCATTTTTCACAGAGTCTAATGCACTTATGAAGAACCAAAAGAAAAAAAAAAGATAATTTATTTATTTTATAAAATACATCCCTTTAGTGTTTAAAGCTATACCCCTTCACGTAAGTTAGTTTAGGGTTGACTAATCATAAATTCGATTGAAACTGTTCCAAGAGATTGCTGATGCATGTGCATGGTGTACTATTCTTTTTACTTCAAAGAGAATGAAAATGGTGGCCACCAAAGTAGGTGAAGGGCTTGCTTTCTTGTGGCTTACAATCCTCGATTGGTAGGAAACAGAATCAATGTCTCAAATTCTGAACCACGATTCCCACCAGCAAGAGATCAATACAACACCTCCGACTCCGATTATACCCTCTCCTCTTAAGAAGTACAAGCACATGCAAAGTCAACAATAGCAACGCATGGTCCACACTGTTCTTCTGTTCGTCCAATATACTCGCCTCCTCCTCCTAGAGTCTAGACAGCTACTTGTTTTAGCTACCACCATAACTGCAGGACAGAGAGCTCCCCCACCTGTTGTTGGTATTTGGCAGCCGGATACAAATACGATGCCATAGGACAAATGAATGCATTATAACGTTGAAGATTCAAGACCCACCCTAACACTAATACCTCATCGCACTCTTTATTTGCTTCTCAAGTCCAGATTAACTTCGTTCTATACTTGCTTGGTACTTCGATTGTCAGATAACGGTATTAATCTGACTATTAAATGGATTCACTTATGCCCCTGCCATACAAACTCAGAACTTCGACCATCTCAGATTAATGAGTTTACGGCGCCTCAGGACTACGTTGAGCAATTCATGGCAGAGTCTAGAAACCATCATTTGCTATACTTCCACGTTCAGACACGCCAGGGCACGAGAGATTTTCACATGAAAAAAACAAATCTAACCATCGTAACATACATGTGGCTTGGGATGATGCCAAAGACTAAGATTACAGTATAATATGTGAAATAAGGTTAATCTGTGCCTGTAAAACCAAAATATTTGCGAATTCATGTGCATAGATTCAGATTATACAAATCAGGCGAATCTGTTAGTCGGATTTTAGATGGGCAATTCAGGGAAGCTAATGGAGACAAAAGAGAGATTGGATAAGCAAAACTTTCATATGAAGAGAATTCTAAACATAAACAACGTAACATATGGACAGCATTACAAACTGCATTTTCTATAAGACTATCACCTAAGCCTGTCTACCCACAGCAAACAAAAACCCAACCTTTGTGCCCAGTTTCAACTAAGCAGCCTGGTCTTCCCGTTTTATATCAGAGGGACTATATTGGTCCGCCTTTTGCCAACTGTTATGCGTATATACTTTTTCCTCAAGGTACAAGAGGTAAATATAACTTCTGATTAACAAAAGCATTACTCTTTTTGGAAAAATGAGAGAACAAGATCTGTATGTACTGAGAAGAGCTGTGTGTCCACAAAATGCTGTTTTGGACAAGAAGGAAAGGAAAAATGATTCAGCTCAGTTTTAATCATAATTTAATGAAAAGACTTCTGAAAGCAATTGTAAGCAAGAACAATGATTTTTAGCAATTTCTGATTGTTGAAATGAATCAGTAGAAATTTTTTAAGCAAATCAAGAATGTCAAGAGAAACAAACCTTCATAAATGGTCTATCACGACTAGAGAAGGAATCTATGAAACTCTCCTTTAAAAGCAATGATACCTAGAAGGAAAGGGACAGAAGCCAGTTATATCACTTGATAATATTATTAACATATGCTCAACAATAAAACTTGTGCTAATCAAACAATCAGGGTTGATGAATGTAACACAAGCTAGCATTGCAGTTAGTATCAAGATATATACTCAGATATTACTCAAATGACAACAAGATTTCATGGAATAGAACGTGCAATTTAATAGCCTATGTGTAATGCCACCAAAAAATTATATCATCAAATTGGTTAGTTGCTTAATCATTCTCACCCTCCTTTTCTGTTTGTGTGTGCACGTGATTTTTCAATGCATACATACTCTGATAACCATCTAGGTGCTAATAGGAAAATTACAGTGCATAATAAGTTCCTTGTTCTATTAAAGTATGATTTCTCTGTAAGACTCAGCACATCCCTGAACATAATTTTCGAAATCTCATTTCATGTCTGATAAATAATGTTTAACCACAAAAAAAATTCAGCTTATTGTGTCCAAACTTGTCAGCTGGGGACTATCATCCAGCAGAAATTCAAGATATAAAGCTGGAATAAAAGCACCAACTAAGAAAAGGACAGACCTTATCGTTATTGGATTGTACATTTGTAATTGTGTGTGAGCGCAGGTTAGAGCAGAGGGAATCCAAGTAAGATCTCAGCACTTCTACGAAGCCCTTGGCAGCTTGAACCTGGAACAATCATACACATACAGGACAAATCCACACCAAAGAGGCAGTTAAGCAACTAGTGGAAACATATGCTCAAAATGTTACTCCAAAATTCCAAGCAACAAAAGTGAAAACTATTATACAAGAACCCTGTAGAGCATTTTTCAATGCAACACTTAGTTGAATGATCCCTATAGACCAATATAAGCAAAACTGAGAATGAAAACAAGTAACAGAACATAAGGCAAATTCACAATATGAAAGGAATTATCATGACTAAGAAGAAACATCGACGAGCTAAAGTATTATAACAAAATTTAGCAAGCGTAGTTACACTGATCAAGTTCAGCAACATGTGGAAAGGTTTATGAAGGTAGAGGCATAAGGCCATAATAGAAGCACAAACAAAATATGAAGCCAAGTACAGCTAACATGCAAGGTGATCAAAGTTGCAAATATTTGAAAACGAAGAGTAGATGCAACTACACTTTCCTAAAGTCATGTACTTGCCAAAAAAAAACCTAAACATGGTCATTCCTAAACATCAGCCTTGCGGATGACACTCCACAACTATCAAATGAATATAGATCTACCTACGGAAAAAAGCATTCTAGTCATCATACAAATAGGATCTTTCATGTTTCAATGTGCTAAGAAGATAGCAATCTAGCCATCCCAGTACAGAAAAACACTACAACTAGGCACATGTATCAATAAAAGATTTAAGAACACCACAATAAATTTCAAGGAAACTCAACTAAATACCACAATGGTTTCTAAACTTCAGGGAATATGTGATAGATAGCATTATATGTTCAAATATACAAATCCACATCAAAAGAAGAGGAATCATCACAATAGAGGGAAGAAAAAGTATTAAGTAGAAGCACACCTGTGCGTCTGTACACTCGTACATTGGTCTTTTCTTTGCCAGAAAACTTTCTCCCACTAGCTTTGCATGATAAGGACTTAAGCATGAAAACAACTCCTTTTGTTTTGGCAATTGTGGAATGTTTGGTGACCGTACCTATCATATAAAAAAATGAGAAATATATTAGATAATTACACTAAATGAGTGTTCTGAAGAGATGAGACCCAAAAAAAAAAATTGATAATCATATAGCCAGATGACAAACAAAAAGATCCATGAAAATTACAGAAGAATTTTGAGGGTTCCACCACCAATCCACCAACACAAAAATAAAGGCCAAAGAGAAACAAAGGCAAAGACATTAGACAGACAGATCATAGAAATTAAAGTAGCGAAAGCAGTTGGCACTTGATGTAAGAAATTCAAACTAGACTTTTTACTTCGAATTTAGTTTACATTTTTTCACCAGGAGAGGGCAGGGACATCATGAACAAGGAAAGACCTAAGCTTAAGTAGCTAGTGAGAGATTGTGTGTGTGACTTATTGTAAAAGCTGCTGGTTTTTTATTCAGTTGATCAAAAGATGTACAGATACTGCTATGCTTATATAGATCTAGGGT
>JANITX010000211.1:22606251-22626697 GCA_027564395.1 Erythroxylum ulei
TGCATAAACAATACTAATTAATCCCTATCAATCTCATCCTATGCCAATTTACTATTTTACCCTTCCTGTCGGGGGTGAGATGTTACAATTTTGCTAGAGAGTGCCCTAATTCTGGATTTCAAAGAAAGTTTTCTCAATGCTCCTCTGTTAGTGTGGTACAACCAGTACATCAGGTTCAGCCTCAACATCAGGCACAGTACAGAAGTGAATCTCATATTATGGGCCAGCAGGGCCATGGATTAAGAGGTAGGGTTAGGGGTAGAATCCAGATTATGGGTAGGTCTGGTAATAGAAATTTTGGGCAGGCTTCAACCTCTCAGTAGTTAGGACGAGTATAAGCTCAAGTGTTCATCCTCACCCCACAAGATGCTCAGACCTCTAATGTAGTTGTAACAAGTATTGTATCGATTAGTAACTCCTTTACTAGTAGCCACCCCTTTGGGTGAATCCCTTAATGCATATATTAATTTCACTTCTTGTCTGGTGTTGATCGAGGATAAAGACTTAGTGGCTAATTTAGTATGATCGGATGTGATAGATTTTGATGTAATTTTAGGTATGGATTGATTATCACAACACTTTGTTACCTTGGATTGTCGGGAGAAGTTGGTGATTTTTAGGATTCCTGATGATGTTGAATTCTAGTTTAGAGATGATAAAGGGAAAGTTCCTTAAAACTTTATATTTGCCATTACTGCTAAAAAGATGCTTCGATGAGGTTGTCAAGGGTATTTGGCCTTAGTAAGGGATACTTTAATAGAGAGAGGTTCAATTGATGATATCCTAATTGTATGTGAATTTCCTAATATGTTTCCTAAAGAGTTGCCAGGTTTGCCACCAAAAAGGGAGATTGAATTCTACATTGATTTAGTGTTGGGTTCAACTCCTATCTCGATTCTACCTTATCAGATGGCTCCCGCAGAGTTAAAGGAGCAATTATAAAAATTGTTAGATAGAGGATTTATCAGACCTAGTACTTCTCCATAGGGTGCACCAGTATTATTTGTAAAGAAGAAGGATGGTAGCTTTTGACTTTATATTGATTACAGGGAATTAAATAAAGTGACAATAAAGAATAGGTATCCACTTCCAAAAATCGATGAGTTATTTGACCAACTTTAAGTGGCCAAATGTTTCTCTAAGATTGATTTACGATATGGTTATCATCAATTGAGGATCAGAGGAGAAGATATTCTAAAATTTGCTTTTCATTCTAGGTATGCTCATTATGAACTTTTGGTGATGTCCTTTGGTTGACTAATTCTCCTACAACCTTTATCGACTTAATGAATAGGGTGTTAAAATCTTTTCTGGATAGGATTGTCATTGTATTCATTGATGATATTTTGGTATATTCTAAGAGTGAAGAAGAACATGTGGACATCTGAGAATGATTTGGCAAACATTGAGGGAGCATCAGTTGTATGATAAATTTTCTAAGTGTGAATGTTGGTTGGATAATTTAGTCTTATTGGGACACGTGGTATCTAAAGATGGCATCAAAGTGAATCCTAAGAAGATTGAAGCTATCACATAATGGCGAAGACCTACTATTGTTATTGAGTTTTGAATTTTCTGAGATTTGTCTAAGATTTCTCTCGAATAACTACACCTCTGACAAAGTTAACTCAGAAGAATGCTAAATTTGTTTCGATAGAAGCGTATGAGGATAGTTTCCAGTAGCTTAAGGATAGGTTAACATCAGCTCTAGTTTTGACCTTACCTTTAGGGTTAGATCGATTTACAATATATTATGATGCTTATAAGGTTGGTTTGGGTTGTGTGCTAATTCAGTACTGACGTGTGCTTATTCAGTACTGACGAGTAGTTACTTATGCCTCTAGAAAATTAAAGAAGCATGAACAGAACTATCATATTCATAACTTGAAAATGGCAACTGTGGTGTTTGCACTTAAGATTTGGAGACATTATCTGTATGGTATGAGTTATGAGATCTATACTGATGATAAAAGTTTGAATATATTTTTCAGCAAAGGGATCTAAACCTGAGACAACAAAGATGGATGGGGCTTTAGAAAGATTATGATTGTTCTATTTTGTATCACCTAGGTAAAGCTAATGTAGTAGCTAATGCTCTAAGCAGAAAATCATCCGGTAGTCTTTCTCACATAAAATCTATAAAGAGAACTTTAATTAAAGAGTTGCACGAGTTAGTTGATCAAGGATTGTTATGGAAGATATCACAATTCAAGGTTAGATCAATGTTTTTAGAGAGAGCCAAGGTTGCTCAGATCAAAGACCCTTAGTTATGTAAGATAGTTGAGGAGATTCAAGAGAATTGAGATAAGGATTTTATTGTGTATGGTGATGGTATTATGAGTATGGGTACTAGGGTATGTGTACCAGATATTGATGACCTATGAAAGGAAATCATGGAGGAGGTACACTTTGCAACTTATAGCATTCATCCAGGCCCCAATAAGACATATCATGATCTCAAAGGAATGTACTAGTGGAGTATAATGAAAAAGGATATTGCAGAATTTGTGTCTAGATGCCTAACATGCCAACAAGCAAAGCTTGAGCACCAAAGACCTTATGGATTATTATAACAACTCCCCATTCTTGAGTGGAAATGAGATATTATTACTATGGATTTTGTGACTAGATATGTGTTAGAAGTTGGTATACTTGAATTATGATTAGATTTATGATGAATTTTTACGATGTAAATGTGGACTCAAATGGGATGGACGTGTAGTTTGGAGACCTAAATTGAGCTGTGATTATTGGTGATTATTGAAGTATCTTTTCATTGCAAGAATGACCCTTCTTTCGGAAGGGGGATGTCCATTTTATAGAAAAAAACTACTAAATTTTCAGTAGGCTCCTCATAAAACATGACATCGTCATTTTTAAATAGAAAATAGAGCTCTTTAATATTAAGTCATGGTCCTATTCTTGGGTTATCTAAAATTGGTTTAGGTTTTAAATCCTAGCATTCCTACTTTTCTTTCTATAGATCAATCAAGAGCAGACCCTCAACTTTAAGAAACTAGGTTTGACGAGAAGTAACATATTTTACCTATGAGTTAATATTCATCATTATGAACATGCATTAGAATTCATTATCATATTCATCATGAAAATCACCATCATTATCATATACACGCATGACATTCATACAAGCGGATTGGCGCATGTATATGTATTTTTTTATGAAACGTTGTTCTCATTTTGATATGTGATGATGTGGAGGACTGTTATAATATAAGCTACCTGATGGGTGTCACTAGGTTATGCACGGTGAGTCATTAGTCGGGTATAGATTTGGGTTAGTATTGGGTCTATTTATTGAGATATAACGCGGTTGGGGCGATTCGATCGAGCTTGCTCTCGGATGCCAATTGATATATAGTACATGAGAGGTAGCATGATTATGGCGGTTCAGTCAAGCTTACTCTTGGACGATAATCACATTGTAGTGAGGCTGTGACAGTTCGGTTGAGTGTAGCTCTCGGACGACAGTCCATTATATTGCAAGTGACCTTTATGGAATAAGAGAGCCCCTATATCTATAATATCAGGGTAAGAGGTATGTTATAGGGTCTATCGTTAATCCTCCACTATTATTTGTGATTTGTGATTGTGATGATTATGTGACATGATATTGATATGGGAAATGCATGCATGTTTATAAACAAAATCATTATGTTATGAAATTGCATTTACGGATATAATAAACTATAAATACATATGTATCATTTGAAATCCTTAGGAATGCATAACATAACTATAATATTAATTCACTTAGCGAGGTTTAACTCCCCTCAACTATTTTTCAGGATCTTCTTTTTCAGATCTCTTTTAATAGGGTACTTTGTTAGTCTTCTTCCTTTCTGGCGATTTAATGTATGTTTGTTAAGGACCTTTGACTTTAGAGCCACAGTAGTCTTGTATGTGTTAGATTTTCCCTTGTATTAACTATCTCAATGTTGTAGCAAATTAGGGATTGTATATTGCTAGAACTGTTTGATTATTACAATTATGAGTTTGATCATTTTGAAATTTTATCTTTATTACAGATATAGGCATTTGACAGTATTTTAAGCTTACTAAGGGTCCAGCAAATCTTGAATTAACTACTTCTTTGGCGCCAGTCACGGTCCAAAGTTAGAGTCGTGACATACCATAAAACTTATCTAGTGATTTTTAAGATTTGAGGAAAGCCTAGAAGTCACTAACCTAAAGCTAGAAGGGCTATTCTATACATGGAGTAATAAACAAAGTAAATCATGGCACATTATGGAAAAATCTATACATGGAGCAATAAACACTACAAGAAAATTACAAAATACCGACGGACAAAATTTCGTAGTAAATTAGCGATGAAAAAAAGTTGTAGTAAATTAGCGACAAAAGAAAAATTTGTCATTAAAAGAGGAGCAAATTTTTTGCCAACTTTCTTGGTGAAATTTAGCGACAGAATAGTAAATGTTGCCGCGAAAATATGCGTCAATGGTTCTCGGCTAAAATTATCAATGGAATTTACTGAAGGAAATAATTTCCTTTGTTAAATTAAAACTATGGCCATCATCGTTCAAATTGGAAGGAAAATGACTTCGTTTAAATTAGAAGGAAATGTAGTCATTTTCCTTCGAATTAAATCAACAGACGCCCCTCCTTCTTTTCTTCATTTTTATTCTTCATCTTCGTTTCATCTTCATTTCCTCCATCTCCGACAGAGCTCACTTTGTTTGTTTGTCCATCTGTCGTCATTGTTTACATTGTTAAGGTTAGTCGTCTCTGCTTTTGGAGTTTATTTTTCTGCTTCATTTTATGTTGTTAAATGATTTTGTTTGTATCGATTGAGTTATGAGGGTTCATTTTGGTTGTTAATGGGTCTTTGTTTGTTGTTTTGTGTTAGTGTTAGTGAATATTGGAAAAAACAGTAGTTTTGAAACAAATAATGGATGAATTTATGTAGCGTACCAAACGTTCAATAAAAGTTTTGTTAGGGTTAGCATGATATGATAGGCATTTTATCAAAGGATCTAGGCAATTGAGTAATCCATTAACCTCTTTATTGAAGAGTAATTATTTTGGATGAAATTAAGAGATTGAATGCTCTTTTAATACAATGAAGGAATTTTTGGTGTCTTTATTAGTCTTGAATTATCATAATTTCAACATTAATTTTGTTATTAAAGCATATGTAAATGGAAATCTATTAAGAATTGTTCTTACGTGGTAAGGATACCTTATTTATTATTTCATGAAGTCATTTTCTAATATAAACCTACATTTGTCCACATATAAAAAAGAACTTTGGTTTTGGGATTGCTATTAACCAGTGGTCTTAATACTTAAATATATTATATTTGAAATGAAAATAGATAGTAAATGCTTGAAACATTTGCTAAAACATATAAGTAACTCTTTTTCAACAAACTTAGCTTCCCAAATTGTTAGGTTTTGATTTTGAGATCAAGCATAAGCTAGAAGTGTAAAACAATATTATTGATAGTTTGCCAAGAATGCAGTGATGAGTTATATGCCTCGGTAGTTTCTTAGATGCAAAGTACTCTTTTACATGATATTAGATAAAGTCGAGAAGGAGATGAGACTTTCTGAAGATTGCTATAAAACTTGAAGGCACTTTAATAATTTAAAATGTACTTGGTTAAATAACCTTTAGAAGTGGAAGCGAAAACTAGTAATGGGGATTAATCATGAGATGAGAAACAAAATTATATTATTATTCCATGAAAGGAAGATATGGACAACATGACTTTGTAGCACTCCTTTCCCATATCACCTGATCATCCTTCAGTCCCTTTATTTTTAACCCCTCTACTCAAGATCTCGTTAAAAATATATAGTGTTAGGTAGTTTGAGATTTAACTAGAATGGGAAAATTTAAGTAATTTCCCTAGGTAGTAAGGAAAGATAATATGATGGTTTTACCACCAACTAAAATCTTAAAGGAAGGAATAGTAAGGTGGAATGGAACTCTAGTTGTTTTTTTCTTGAAAAGATACTATTATTTACCTAGATGAATGCCTAAGTTAAAGTTAAATTAGAGTAAACTTGGACTTGAGAGGATAATGATCAATGACGAGGAATTTTTCCTCTTTAAATTTAACAATGAAGCAAGCATGATGAAATGGATTAAACAAAGACCATGGAACAAATGGTAAGCTAATATTCCTTCAAAGTTGGAGGCTAAGTATTGAGCTTAGTAAAATCCATTTAAATCATATCCCTATTTGGGTTAACTACCATAATATTCCATTTGAAAATTGGTCAAATATATATTTGAGTTATCTTGATTATTCCATTGGTATACCAATATTCTTATATGAGTGTGTAGATGGACTAAAGAGAATTGGCTATACAAAAGTTTCTCGTAAATTAGTACTAATAAAGACCTTATAGAGGCAATTAAGTTAAAGAGAGTATATAATAAAGAGGGTGACGAAGAAAATGTTGAAATCATGATTTCATATACTCCAGAAGCCATTTAAGCTTTAATAAAATAGTATCTAAAGACCAATTAGTAAAAATTTCACCATTATCCTCTAATATAAAGTTATAAGATTACCCCTCCTAAAGAGATCAGCTTCTAAGAAGATAAAACCACACCAATTGTCACACTAAAAGTTAGAATTTAAAAGGCCTAAATTGCCCTATTAAATTTAAAAGGCATTCATTATTATAGTGTCTTAGTCTTATTTGGTCTCCTTTAGCCTCACTACTGAAAAGAGTTGCAATTAAAGTCTCCTAATATAAGTTAGGGAATGTTAATGAGAGCTTTTATATGATTTAGATCCTCCCATAAACATGTCCTTTGGAAAGCTTAATTAAAAGTAAACACATAATTGGCATATACCTAAATATCGTCCCTAATTTAAGTCACATAAAAGTGAAGAGAATTGATGGTTTAGTATTTGAATTTCATTAAGGTCATAAGCTACTATGATCCTCCCATTAAAATAAGCATGATTATTGCTTAAAATGAGCTACAATTTATCCAACAACTATGTTTTTCTAGAGATACTTATACTTTTATTTTATTTTGTAGCAAACTGATAAAAAAGGTCCTTTTTATATGTAAAACTTAATAGGGCAATTTAGGCCTTTTAAATTCTAACTTTTGGTCTTACTCTATCTCTTTTCATGACCCAAACTCTCTTACTATCCTCACTTCATTGTCTCTTTTTAATCTTAATTGGTTTTCATATACCTTTTTTGGAATTAAGAATGTAAAAGTAAATTCCATGTGTTACAATATTAGGAAGAGATTGATTAGAAGTAAATAGGCTACTAGGATGACCATTTCATAAATTCCATTTATTACTCATAATTGAATCCTACTTGCTGTATAGAGTTCAATTTGATGAATTATAATAGTTTTCCCTCTCTTTCAATAATGACTATATGATTTTATTTTATTGTTACAATTGTTTTTTTTATTGACTGGTTGGAGTGAAGTTAATTTCTTTTTGGTTGGATTATGTTGGTTGCTATTAGGGACTTGTTACAGCTTATCTCCTGGGCATTTTTCATTTTGACTACTTGTAAGTGGTTACTTCTTTTCATGTACCACCAATTGCTATATGGTTACCTCCTTTCATTTACCACCAATTGTTATCTTCTTTTCTTCTTAGTTTCGTAGTTAGTCTTTTGGTACTAATTTCTTTATTTAGCTCGTGTGAGGGCTTTTGGTGTTTTTTAAAAATAAATTATTAGAGATTCCATTAATGTTACTCATCTAATATGATGGTTTTGCATGATAATTTTTTTGGCATAATAATGGTTATGATCTTGCAAAAAATGGTTATGATCAAATTGAGGTTAATTGTTCTTTTTCAAAAAGAGATCGAGGCTTTAATGGCTTAAGCAATCTTGTAAGTTATAGGATAAGAAAACATTAATAGAAGAAAAATAAAATATGCAATACACAACTTAAAACTCCTGCATATTTGTACATATGCTCAATTCAAAACTTATTAAAAACTAGATAATTGTTTATTGTGTTTCTTCTAGGCCGTGTTTTGTGTTGAAGAATGTCAATAATTGTCCAATCTCATCTATCTTGTTTGTAGTTTGCAATTATTCGTCTAACAAGGCAAGTCGTTCAACTAAGTAATGTATACAATGTGATCAGTTTTATATTGTTCTGTTCAATTTTACCTCTACTAATGATTGATGAGTTTTTAGGCTGGGGTTTACTAGTTTAAGTATTGTTGTTTAGGCATTGTTTAAATTGAAACATAAAGACTTGAACTTCAATTTGATTAATTCAAACTTAGTATTGTTGAATGCAAAGCACATTACTAGTTTTATTGTTGAATGCAAAGCACATTACTAGTCTTACGCTCAAAAACGCAAATATACGAGTCATACTTGTAGTTGACAGCAGATATCGATCTCACGAGGATTGTGCTTAGGTGCCACTTAATTTAGGTTATTCTTTGTTTAAGAAATTGTTTCAATCGAATTTAAAAAGATAAGTAAAATAAAGACAAACTAAAAATAATAGGGAACAATGCATCCCAAACCAAAATCGTAAACTAAGATTTGGAAAAAATCAAGATTAAACATTAAGATTTGTCATTATCCCTATTTGCTCCCCTCTGATTAATTGATTCAATTTATGCTTGGCTCAAGATTTCCCAAAATTCTAGTTACCATCTCTTAAGGTGTAACTAAATGTCACTAGTTAAATAAATAAGAATTAACATTGGGGTCTCTCGATGTGCAAAGCCTTTCCTAAACATCCAACTAGATATGAAGCTATCTTGTAGCCAGTGTATTGATCTATTGAAATCTCATCCTAATAAATCAATAACTTGTTATTTATAGGTCTATTAATTGTCAACTCTCATTGTACAATTAACATAGATTACCAAGCTCACTCTCTCGATTTATTGCAAGGTTTAAGCACAATAGATAACACTCACATGTATATCATTAAATCAATAACCAAAGGTTCACAAATAATTCAACAACAAACCCTAAAAATTGTTTTAACCAATCATAATATCCATAACATCCCTAACAATCAAATAATCCATTATGAACATGCTAGAAGAGAAAGAAATAGAAATAAGAATGGACGGGGTAACTCCTCCTCTTCTTTGCCCAATTTAGAAAATCTAGATGACAGGATGCTTTTTGCCCAATCGGGAATGAAACCTTGAATTTCCCCTATCTTTGGGCTCGTAATCTATCTTTTAACTCCAGGAAGCAAGTTCCACGACCCTCTTTAGTGGCTCTCGGGATTCAATATCTTATAAAGTCACGAAAACCTTAGAAAAAATACATGAAATTCGCGTGTCTCTTTGACTTCCAGTTCCCACGATCGTGGGAATTATACTTGTGTTTCCCACGATTATAGGTTAACTTAACATAAGCTTTCTCCATAGATTTCCCACGATCGTGGAAAACATGCCCTTTTCCATGATTGTGAGTTCTTGTTTTTCAGCAGCTCCACTTCTTTTCTCTTCTCTTGGTCCCTAGCTCAATCACAAAGGTGTCCACCCTCCATTCTTACACCAAAATGATCAATTCCTACCCTAAACCAATATCAAACACAAAAGAACAACCATGAAAATCAAACTAAACAAAAACACACAAAACAAGTCCTAAAACACAATAATACTAACTTATCACGCAAGAAACACATACCAAAAACTTAAAAAAAACACATACTAATGCACAACTATCAACTTCCCTACGCTTAAATCCTTACTTGTCCTCAAGAAAAATTGAACACAACCAATCAATTCTATCACTTCATTTTCATAAAGATCAAAGCATGTAATCCCTCAAAGTTTAGCCAACTCAAGTATTAAGATATTACATATATCATGACTACTTTTCATTAGTGCATATAAGTAAACTCAATTTATGGCACCATCACTCAAAGATAAGTATAAACATATAATGAATCTTCCACATGGTTTCACTCATTTCTCTCAATTTTTTGATGTTTAGTATTTTGCTCAAGCTCCCTATAGGAAACTACACTACTATAGGCTTGCTAATACACCAATTCTCATCTAAAATAATTACATGCATAAACAGATATAAACACATAATGAATCTTCCTCATGGTTTCACTCATTTCTCTCAATTGTTTGATGGTTAGTGTTTTGCTCAAGCTCCCTACAGGAAACTACACTACCATAGGCTTGCTAATACACCAATAATCCTCTACAACGATTACATGCATAAATAGATGAAAAGGGCTTATTTCGGGGTATAATGTGGTAAAGGTTAAGGTGGGTCAAAATAGGTAAAGGGTTTAACACAAAAATGCATAAAGTAATAAGTAAACAAAGGGATGCAAAACATATTATGAGATATACAAACGTAAATATACTACTACTCCGCACTTATTGATGCTACCCAAAATGTTCTTGCTTTTTCTTTTTTTCTTTTCTTTTCTTTTCTTCTTTTTCTCTTTTTTATTTTTATATAATTGAAGAAACAACAAAAAAATAGCAACTAGATACAATGTGATTGAAGAGTAGAAGTATAACTCAACTCAACTCGGAAAGAAAAAAATTGTACCAAAAATCCCAAACTAGCGCATCACTTAATAATTTACTAAGCTTGTGAATGGGTAGGCTAATGAGGTTTTGGGTTTTAAAATATGAGGTGTTTTCAAGAAAAAAAATGGTTAAGGCTCAACAAGGCTAATAAGGGATAATAACAATGGTAGGTCATTTAAGCCAAGGGTTATCACAAAAAGGGCCTTAATCATTTTTGTTAAGCATGCATCCAATAGACTCAAACTGATTCAAAGCAAGTTCTGAAGGTAGTAACCTAAAGGGTCATCACACATCAAAGAAATAAGATGACTACAGATGAAGTCATATAAGCTCAATTCTCACATTGGCTCAAATGAAAATTCATTATGCATCTCTACACGACTTCATTACTCAAGTGTCTCATTTTAAATAAGCTTTTACAACCAACTACTTTTCATCACTCAACATGATTGACTCCTTACTCAAGTAGCCTAATTCAAGTTCAAACATGCATTCAATCTTATTCCAACTAGCATGACAGAATCTCATGGCAAAATACATCAAAAATGATTCAAGTGTGATTCCATTGCTTAACACAACATAACATCAAACAACAACCTAATATGCTTAAGACATACATCCTAAACAGTAAATAAAACAAATTTAAATGATGTAATTAACAAGGAAAATGTCACCTCACCGCACTTGGAAAATACATTATCCTCAATTTGACAAGGCAACCATAAAATGAAATCAAAACATCAAACACAATATCAACCAAGCAAATAAATAACATAACTAACAAAGTAAATAAAACAATATAAACTGTAAAGGGTAAGAAGGCTTATAGAGATTAAGGTGGTGAAAGCGTAGGAGATGGGATTTCAATGTTCTTTTTCTGGAAGAACTTTAGGAACTTCTTTTTTATATACCATTTCTCCTTGTGTACTTATCACACTTGGTTGCCGAGTTTATTGAATTGTAACGTCATTTATTGCTGATTTGCACCCATCTGATCAAGAATTTGCTGAAACTGATCAACATCTGCTACTACTGTTGGTTCCTCTTCGACTACTCTTTTTGAGGCTCTAGTGGTGCCTGAGAGGTGGATGGTTGCGACGTGCTTGTATTCTTACTCTTCCTATTCTTGACAGCAGTACGCGTCTGAAGATTTCGGAGCTTCATAGAATGGAGCTCCACCATTTCAAAGCGTCCTAAATACGATACGTCAAACACATCATAATTAGCAATACGCACAGTATCCATATCAAGATGATAAAAAGAAACCAAAGCAACGACAATGTAAGCCATACAAAATATAAGATTTGCTTATTAACGCAACTCATAATAGACCTAAAAATTTGATACGAGGTATTTATTTTAACTTTGCGATCCATGCACCTAAGAAAGAAAAGTTCTTTAGCAGAACACTTATTGCTTTCAGTTTTATTAAAAACAATTAAGCACATAAATTTGTGAAGCAGTAAATGCTCTGTGCTACGAATTAAGGTGTTTAGAGCATTCCTAGAACCAAACGTGTTTTCACCCGTAAGGCTTTTCCAATAGTCATCCACATAGAAGTCGTCATGATCATCTAAAATTTTAGTGTTTAACGAGTCAAAAAGTGCACAAATGACCGTATAATCAAGCTTATAAACATGACCACCTATTCTAAACAAAAATGTATCTATTTTAGAATTATAATGCACAGTGGTAAAAAATTCAACAGTCGTCATAGGGTATATCAGTACATCACAACAAATTAACCAACCCTAAGCAATATTCACAACTAATCGTTCAATATTATGCCTCAAACCTAGAGTTTCTAACAATTCAAAATCAAAGTATTGGGGAGGTAATAATTCTCTATCTTTAAAGTCCCGAAATCGCATACCTTTGTTGTCGGAAAAAATTACGAATAGGGCATGAAAATTTGCCGCTATATAGGTTTTACCTTCACTGGAGACTTATTGATGCAATTGGTCGATGGGTTTCTGAGCAACAAGCTTCTTTGGAGCCATTGAAGAAGAAAATTTTGCAAAAATAGACAAAAGAGAGAGTTAGTACGTTTTAGAGAGAGAAGGAAATAAGAACTCACCAAATCCTTATATTCTTGATAGTGTAGTATGAAATAAGTGTAAAAAAAGTGATTAATGATGGAAAACATGAAGAAAATACCAAATTTTGGGAGAAAAATGAAACATTTTTTAAGCTAGGGCTAGTGAGAGAGTTCGCAGAGAGAGAAAGTGAGGGAAAGTGAAGAAAGAAAAAGAAAAGAGGGATTTTAAAAAAAGTTTATGTCGAAGAATCCCACGATCGTGGAAATCATTAAGGCTCTAGCAAGTTTCTGGAGAGCTTTCCCACGAACGTGTAAAATGGGTCCATTTCCACAATCGTGGGTTAAGGCTCCAAAAAGTTTCTAAAAAGCCTTCCCACATTCATTTGGGAATTAACCCAGTTCCCATATCGTGGATTATCTATTTTTTTTTTCAACTTCTTATTCTTCTTCTAAGCTTAACATGCATTCCCAACATTCAGTCCATCTACCAACACATCAAAATCAACTATCCAATAAGAAATTTGAAAAGAACATAAGTTCAAACTCAAACAAACTTCAAACCAAACATAATCAAAATCAAACAAATCAAACACATAAGTACAAAAAAGCAAACAAAAGAAAGGTAAACATGCTATTGACCATTTCACATGCTTTCATAAAGAAGTGGAAGAAAGAAAAGAGATGATTTCCCTTTCTTATGAGTATGGCCCTCCAATGAATGGCTTGCATCTATGCCCATTGACCTTGAATGCTTCAACCTTGTCATCTAACTCCAAAGCTCCATGGGGAAATGCCTAAATAACCTTGAAGGGTCCACTCCATCTTGACTTGAGCTTTCTAGGAAATAATCAAAGTCTTGAATTAAACAAAAGCACCAAGTCCCCACTCTTGCACTCCTTCTTCTTGATGCGAGCATCATACCACTTCTTTGTCCTTTCCTTATACAACTTAGCATTTTCATAAGCATCAAACCTCAATTCTTCTAATTCGTCAAGTTGTAACAATATTTTCTCACCCGTAAGCTTCCAATCTATGTTCAACTTCCTAATGGCCCAATAGGCCAAATGCTCCAACTCCAAAGGTAAATGACACGCCTTACCATACACGAGTCCATATGGAGTAGTTCCTATAGGTGTCTTGAAAGTTGTCCTGTAAGCCTATAGGGTGTCATCTAGCTTCAACGCCCAATCCTTTCTTGAGGTGCTCACTATCTTCTCCAAAATCTTCCTCAGCTCTCTGTTCACCACCTCTACTTGACCACTGGTTTGGGGGTGGTAAGGAGTCGCCACTCTACAATGAACATTATATCTTTTCAGAAGAGCCTCAAATGGTTTGTTGCAAAAATGGCTCCCTCCATCACTTATAATCACTCTGGGCATCCCAAATCTCATAAAGATCTTCTTGATGAACTTTTGAACCACCTTGTCATCATTGGTTGGAGTAGCTTCAGCCTCTACCCACCTGGAAACAAAATCAACTCTAATTAATATGTAAGTGTTACCTGAAGAGGACGAGAATGGTCCCATGAAGTCCAATCCTAACACATCAAATATCTTCACCTCCATGATGTTTCAAAGCGACATCTCATCCTTCTTCAATATGTTACCCACTCTTTGACACCTATCACACTTTAGCACAAAATCTTGAGCATCCGTGAACAAGGTCGACTAATAGAATCCACACTCTAAGATCTGAGTTACGGTCTTGTTAGCTTTATAATGCCTTGCATAAGGTGAACTATAACCTTGCATCAGAATCTCATGCATTTCATCTTCGAGGATATACCTGCGAATCACACTGTCAACATATATCTTATAAAGTATAGGTTCATCCCAAATATAATGAGAACATTAAAATACAAAATGTTTCCTTTGTTGATAAGAAAGATAGGAAGGAAGAATACTACCTGAGAGGTAGTTTGCAATATCTACAAACCAATAACGAAAAGGATTATCTAACATTATTAAAGCCTCATCAGGAAAGCTCTCCTTGATTTCCTCTTCTTCTTTATGGTGCCCTCCTTCAAGTCTCGAGAGGTGGTCAACTACAATATTTTCTGCTCCCTTCTTGTCTTTAATCTTAATGTCAAATTCTTGGAGCATAAGTACCCACTGGATAAGCCTAGCTTTAGCATCCTTCTTCACAAAAAGATATCGCAATGCTGGATGATCTGTAAAAACAATGACATGTGAGCTTAAAAGATAAGAACGAAATTTCTCACATATAAATATCACAGCAAGCAACTCCTTTTCCATAGTTGTGTAATTCAGTTGTGCTCCCATCAAGGTCTTGCTTGCGTAATAGATGGCATGCAGCCTCTTTTTCTTCCGCTGATTATGTACACAACCAATGGCATGGTCGCTTGCATCACACATAATCTCGAAAGGAAGAGACCAATCTGGTGACGTCAGAATGGGTGCTGATATAAGTGCCTTCTTTAACCTATTAAAAAATCCAAACAAGCATCGTAAAAAATGAAAGGCACATCTTTAACTAATAAATGAGTTAAAGGTCTAGCGATAAGAGAAAAATCCTTGATGCATCATCTATAGAACCCTGCATGACCAAGGAAAGCTCGAATGCCCTTGATGTTGGTGGGAGCTGATAAATTTTCAATTACTTCGGTCTTAGCTAGATCCACCTCAATCTCCTTGCATGAGATCTTATGGCCCAATACAATTCTCTCTTGGACCATGAAATGACACTTCTCCCAGTTCAAGAGTAGATAAGACTCCTCACATCTTTGACTCACTCTGTCTAAATTAAACAAACAATGATCAAAAGAATCTCCAAGGACAGAGAAATCATCCATAAATACCTCTATAAAGTTCTCATTCTTATCCACGAATATGACCATCATGCACCTTTGGAATGTGACAGGTGCATTGCATAAACTAAATGACATCCATCGTTAAGCAAAAGTCTCATAAGGACAAGTGAAAGCGGTCTTCTCCTAATCCTGTAAATATATAACCACCTGATTGTATCCTGAGTATCCATCAAGAAAATAGTAAAATGTATGGCCAGCCACCCTATCAATCATTTGGTCTACAAAAGGTAAAGGGAAGTGATATTTCTTGGTGGCCAAATTGAGTTTCCGATAATCAATACATACCCTCCAACCCATGATGGTCCTAGTAGAAATCTTTTCACCTTTTTCATTTTCCATCACTGTCATGCCTCCCTTCGTAGGCACACACTGTATTGGACTCATCCACTCACTATCTGAAATGAGGTAAATGATCGCCGCATCCGAAAGATTCACTACCTCCTTCTTCACAACCTCTTACATGTTTGGATTTAACCTTTTCTGTCTTCCTCTCACTGTCTTTACATCCTTCTTCCAAGTTAATTCTAAGCATCACCTCATTGGGGCTAATCCCCCTAATATCATAAATTTGCCACCCTATAACTCTCATACTCTTCCTAATGGTCTCCACCACTTTCTTTTCTTGCTCAAAATCTAATTAGTTCGAGATAATGAAGGGTAGGGTATGGTTCTTATCTAAAAAGGTGTATCTTAAATAGGGAGGTAAGGGTTTAAGCTCTAAAGTGGGGTGCTTAACAATGGAAGGTGGTATAAGTGTATTTGTTCTCTCCAACTTCTCTTATTGGACCCCGATTCTTGAGCCCAACATTCAGAGTCATAAAATATGAGCATATTATCCTGTAGGGTCATTTTAATGAAATCCCATTAATCATCATTGGTTCATCTCCATGCTCTGATACCATAAGTGTTGGGCCCCGTTTCCAGAGTCCAACTCTTATTCTTATACCATCACTGTTGGACTCCAAATTTTTCAAAGTCTAACTTTTGCTTTGAAACCATAAGTGACATTCGAACGTGCATCCCACAAGGGTGGCGTGCCCACACCAGTCAATCACCATAATCAAACTCATTTCTTCAAATTCAAAACTGATTTTGGAAATCTTCAAACTAGAATTACAAATTGAAGTCTTTAGAACACTTGTAACTCTATGTCTCTAGATTAATTTGAAATAAGAACCATCTCATTTGGAGCTCTACAAGTCAAAATGTGATTAAAATACCGAATTATGTTCAGTAGCATAACCAATTCATGCTCTTCCAACCGATTCCCTCACTTTCTTTCTATAAATCTTTTTCAAATCAACACCAAAGGCTATCAATTTTTATGGAGAGATAGAGGAATGTGTTAGGAATCTATTCATTTAAAAATTAGGTCCTTTAGAGGTCAGATGACAAAGTTATGGCCAAAAGAGTCAAACATGTTCAGAGCTAGAAAACCCTTCAGGTGTGATTGCGAGGAACAAAGGTGCGATCGCGAGGAAGGTGCGATCATGAGGAAGAAAAGTGTGATTGCGAGGGTGCCCGGTGCGATCGCGAGAGCACTCGGTGCGAGCGCGACCCAAGCTATTCCGCATAATACATCCTTTACAACATTACTAATTTGTAATGGGCATATCTCTCAACTCCTATATCCAAAACTTGTATAATTTATACCATTAGAAAGCTAAGAAGCTAAACTACAACTTTCATGAAGACATCTTTGTCTAATTCAGCCTAAATTAATCCAGTTTTTTTCCTTGAAAACAGAACACACATTTCTACCCCTGTGAAAAATTATGATTACGTCCTCAATCATATTGTACCTATTTTGGGGCAATTAGCATAACTTTCACTAGAGATATTGTATTAAGGTCATTCTAAGATGGTTTCGAAGAGATCTTCTAGATCTATAACTTTCGTGAAGACCCCGAAGAGAGATTTTGTGAGACAAAATTCCCTTCAAAGCATCTCCAATGGTTCCTACATCTATTCTAACATCACTTTCACTCATAATCTTCCCAATTTCACCTCTTCTAATGCAATATCACTTCTTAACCATTCAAATACCAAATTTTTACTTCATTAAACTCTTAAATCTCAACTCATTTGACTCATCATATTTTTCTTTTCCATAACATCTCACTTATGTGTATATATATAACAACAATTCATGTTCAAAAATCATCATCTCAAGTTGATAACTCTTCAAATATACCTAATTTCAACTCATATCATCCATACACAATTCATATTTCATTAAAACTAAAAGATAAGAGTTTACAAAGCTTTAATGGGAATTTTGAGCCACAACACATCATTTCACAAAATCCCAAAATACAAAACATTCTTGAACAAATAATACTTGAAATGTGACTAAAGCCTTGTTTTTACAAAATCTAACTTAAAATACAAAATATGCAAAATCAAAGTGATGCCTTGACTCTCTTTCACTCGATCTCTTGCTCATCACCTGAAGATAGGAAGGAATCGAGGTGAGCTTAAAAGCTTGTGGGTATCAAGTTTATAACAGATAATAAGCAAAACCATTGAAGACATTCACTTATCATAGAAAATTCTTATTGAATCATAAAACACATGGCTCTTAAATTTTCAACCAAAATCACAATAAAACAAATCATGTATGCATCAATCTTGTCAACATATCATGAGCACATCAAAATGGTTTGGGTGGATCCAAAACAAAACGTACTACACATTTGCACATAATGGTCCTATATAACCGTGAACAGAACATACTATCGCAATCCCACTTAATGGAATTTCGTAGCCGTAAAGTTAGGGGAGTCTATGAATAAGCTCCACGCAACTAGCAGCCAGGCGGCAGAAGCTTTTAATTGAAGTGCACTTGACTTAACTTAGGGGACCACCACAAACCCACATAATCATGCATTTCACATCTTGTAAATAGATTGCCCAAAATGGCACTTTTCCGAAATTTGATTTCATAAACTTGATATCCTTTCAAAATCATTTCCATTTTCATTTCATAAATCATTCAAACAATTCATATACCAAACATGTAGCACTTTCTCAAAGCATTCAAAGAGAAATAAATGCAACATTTATTATGCAATTGAAATCATTAAACTTCCTTGATTCAAAGAAAACCTTAGTGGCTTGTTTACTCTATTATAAACATGTACCTACCTTGATTTCCTTACTTAAAACTTTGCTAAAAAATGCCTCTCCTCTTGCCTTTCTTGATTTCCTTCAACAATGGCAAAACCCCATTCAACAGGAATCTAATTGAAAATCCCCCAATGCAAAATCACTAAAATTAATGCTAGAATACTTAAACCCAAGCATTTTCTGAACTCCATAAACTAAAATCCTGCCAAAAACCTAAAAGATTCAAAATGATCTTACCTTGATTCTTCACCAAATAAAGAGTTTCTTGGCTCTAATGAAAGCTTTTCTCTTCCTCTACCTTTTTCTCTTTTTTAACAACCTCAAAATCTCTCGTAATGGTTAAGAAAAATTAAAACCTAGCTTATTTTCTATTCTTTTCTCTCTTCTCCACCGAAACTCTCTTTTCCTCTCTTTGTTTTCGTATTTTTCTTCTTTCTCTCCCTCAAATCGCGTTTTTCCCCTCTTAAAAGAACAAGAAAACATTTCTTCTTCCATTTTTACTCTTAATGAATGTGAAATGTCCAATTGGCCCTTCCATTTATGCCTTGTGTCTTTTATACTTAAGTGTCTTGCCAAAAATACCCTTGAACATTCTTATAACCTTAACACTTTAATTCCATTAATCCATGCAAAAAAATCCTACTAACCTTGACATAATAATTAACTCTAAAAATAATTAATCTAATAAACCTTATAATTAAATTAAATCGTGCTTAATAAATAAAAAATTTCAGGGGTCAACATTTCTCCCCCTCTTAAAAGAATTTCTTCCTTGAAATTCTTACCTGAGTCATCAAAGAGTTGTGGATACTTTACATCAAATATAATGCATGCACTCTCAATAGCATATTCTACATTTTATATGCTTATGTCTCTGTCAAGAATAGGACTCCAATACTCACTTTTGAATCATCTCATATTCATTTCTAATTTGTTCTTTCATTGATCATTCTTAATATAAACTATCTAATCTGCTTAACCTAATTTAGTGAAATTCTTCATCGAAAGATGATTTCTTGATATTATCATCTATACTGTTCATGCAATCTTTATCAATCAGCTGTTATCATCATCGCATTATCATCCATTCTTAACACCTTAAGAAGACCAATTTCTATCGTTCTTACAAGGTCATAATGTTCTAATTACCAAAACTCAATGAAGTAGTAAATATAATTACTGTCGCATATGCTTAGTCGTGCTTCATCAAAGTCATCCCATTCTATCCAGAGATTTGTCTCTGAAAATTCACCAAATTATATCTTACACAAATGACACTTTGATCTCCATTGTACCTAGATAATATAGATAATATTTCTCTCTTTATCCTTGCCCATGATCGTGGTATCCCTACTACGATTGCGACAGAAACCTATTTATCAGGACACTATCATGCCATGTACTTTCTTCCTTGCATTAACACACATTTTAACATCAATTCCATACCAATTTCTAGGATTTACCTCTTCTAATGTTACATCATTTCATAATGAGTCAACTACCATATTGAGTGCATTAAATCTTTCCATTTGATTCTTCATCCTTTCTTAATCTCAGTCATACGTAAAATCCTATCTTATATACATTTCTAAATTTCTCCTTATTATATATCATTTATCTCATGAAAGGTCATTTTATGTCTATTTCATTTCCCCTTTATTCTTTCCTCATTTCTATCTCATTTTCCTTTTTTCATCTTTCATATGCATATCCTCAATCAATTCAGAATCATTGATGCATAATCATTATGGAATTCTGATCTCAATTCCCCTAATATCTTCTTACGGTGGAGCATAAATCTTGTCACATTCATCAAACAACCACCTCAGTTCCAATTCATCTTCTTAAGATTATAACAATTTCTGTTTTCATTACATTCTACTTGTACACTCTAATCTCATCATTTCTACTTATATCCCCATTTTC
>JANITX010000211.1:22626797-22636797 GCA_027564395.1 Erythroxylum ulei
CAATTGTGGCCTATGTGCAGACAGATGTGGAGTCACTTTTGGATTCGAGTTTTTGAAGGACGTTTCGAACATTTTAGATTCTGAGAAGACACTAAAGTTGCCTTAAATGGAAAAGACTATAAAAGGATAATGAGGAAACCCTAGAAGGGTAGTAGATTCTACCTACATTTGGAAACCCAAAAGAGAGAGAGAAAAGAAGAAGAGAAAGAAAGAGGGTTCCAAAGCTTCCCGAAATAAGTGATCTCCCGATGCTGCTACTCTCCCGAATCATCTAACTTGAGTTTCATTCCCACCCCCAAGTTTACTTTTTTAGTGATTTAAGTGTGTAAGATTGAGATGGGTTGTATGGTTATAGATGTTATGTTGTTTATGATATTCTAACTTTACCTTTGGGAATTTTCTTATCTTTAATGTTAATCTAGTTGATTTGTGTTTACTTGAGTTGGGTATTAAATGTATGTGCATATTAAGGTAACAAAACCAAGAGGGTGAACCAGATAAAAATGATTATATTGGATTAACAAGAGTTAGATAATCTAATTAACCACTTAATTAATTTAGTCTTTAATTTTATGGAGAGAGATCCCACGCGAGAGTCGATTGTTTATTAGAGAGCTTTAGAACTAATTAGAATTGTAGTTAATTTGTGAATTGAGAGATTGCAAGTTTCATAATTCGATCAGGATTTACAATTTAGGGAATGATTATAACTTGAGAGAGAGTAATCAACTCTAGGATCATCTAGAACCAACACCCCATAAAGACATAAAGGCTAGATTAACATCGATGATAAGTAAAATCCCCTCTCCCATAACTTAGATTAATTCTCTTTACAGATTTCCATTATTACATTGTTTGATTGTTACTAGTTTGTTTTGATTTAGTTTATTTTTCAGTTATTATTCAAATTTGAGTCTTAAACAAAGCACAACCTAAATTAAGCGGTGCCTAAGCACAACCTAAATGAATCCCTATAGGACGACATTCGCTTTTTACTTCAAGTAATGACCTGTATACTTGCAATTTTTAACGTAAAACTAGTAATTGGTTTTACAATCAACAAGTTTTTGGCACCGTCGTCGAGGATTGTTATGTTTAGCATCTTTTAGTTTAGGTGACTATTGAATGCTAAACACACTACTAGTCTTACGATCAAAACTGCAAGTGTATGGGTCGTACTTATAGTTGAAGGTGGATATTGATCCCACGATGATTGTGCTTAGGCACCATTTAATTTAAATTTTTCTTTTTTTAATAAATCACTTTAATATAATTTAAAAAGATAAGTAAAATAAAGACAAACTAAAAGTAAAAGGGAACAACATAACCCAAACCAAAATTGTAAGCTAAGACTAGGAGAAAATCAAGATTAAATATTAGGACTTGTCATTATCCCTATTCACTCCGCTATGATTAATTGATTCAATTTATATTTGCCCAAGACTTACTAAAATTCTAGTTACCCTCTCTCATGGGGTAACGAAATGTCACTAGTTAAAAGAATTAGAATTAACTTTGGGGTCTCTTGATGTACAAACCTTTTCCTAAGTATTTAACTAGATATGAAGCTATCCTATAGACAGTGTATTGATCTATTAAAATATCTTTCTAATAAATCAATAACTTGTTATTTATAGGTCTATTAATCATCAACTCTCGTTGTACAATTAACACAAATTACAAAGCTCACTCTCTCGATTTATTGCAAGGTTTAAGCACAATAAATAACACAAACATGTACATCATTAAATCAATAGCCAAAGGTTCACAAATAGTTCAAACCACTAACCCTAAACATTGTTTTAGCCAATCATAATATCCATAACATCCCCAATAATCAAATAATCCATGATAAACATGCTAGAAAAGAAAGAAATTGAAATAAAACTGCAAGGGGCAGCTTCTCCTCTTCTTTGCCTCAATCTAGAAAATCTGGAGGACAGGGTGCTCTTTGCCTGATCAGGAATGAAACCTTGAATCTCTAACTATCTTTAGGCTCTCAATCTATCTTCTAGCTCCAGGAAGCACGTTCCACGACGCTCTGACGGCTCTTGGGATTGTTCTCCTTATAAAGTCATGAAAACCTAAAAAAGTATAAGAAACTCTCGTGTCTCTTTGATTTCCAATTTGCACAATCGTGGGAATTATACTTGTTCTTCCCACGATCGTAGGTTATCTTGATAGAAACTTTCTCCATAGATTTCCCACGATCATAGAAAACATGCCTTTTTCACAGTCGTGGGTTCTTATTTTTCAGCAGCTCCACTTCTTTGCTCTGCTCTTGGTCTCTAGCTCAATCACAAAGGTGTCCACCCTCCATTCCTACACCAAAATGATCAATTCCTACCTTAAACTAATATCAAACACAAAAGAACAACCATGAAGATCAAACTAAACAAAAACACACAAAACAAGTCCTAAAACATAATAATACTAACATATTATGCAAGAAATAATTGCCTGAAAAACACATTCTAATGCACAACTATCAACTTCCCCATACTTAAATATTTGTTTGTTCTCAAGCAAAATCAAACACAACCAATCAATGCTATCACTTAATTTTCACAAAAATCAAAGCATGCAATCCCTTAAAGTTTAGCCAATTCAAGTATCAAGCTATTACACATATCTTGACTACTTTTCATTAGTGTACATAAGCAAACTCAATTTATGGCACCATCACTCAAAGATAAGTATAAACGCAAAATGAATCTTCCTCATGGTTTCAATCATTTCTCTCAAGTGTTTGATGGTTAGTGTTTCACTCAAGCTCCCTATAGGAAACTACACTACCATAGGTTTGATAATACACCAATTCTCCTCTCCAATGATTACATGCATAAATAGATCAAAAGGACTTTTTTCGGGTCGTAATGTGGTAAGGGTTAAGGTGGGTCTAAAGAGGTAAAGGGTTTAACACAAGCACGCATAAAGTAATAAGTGAACAAAGGGATACAAAACATATTATGAGATAACAAATGTAAATATGCTACCAAAATGTTCTTCCATTTTCTTTTTTGTTTTTTCTCTTTTTGTCTTTAATTGAAGAAACAATAAACAAAATAACAAATAGATACAATGTGATTGAAGAGTTAAAGTATAACTTAACTCAGCTCGGAATAACTTTTTTTTCCCCAAAAATCCCAAACTAGTGCATCAATTAATACTTTACTAAGCTTGTGAATGGGTAGGCTAATGAAGTTTCAGGTTTTGAAATATGAGGTGTTTTCAAGAAACAAAAAGGTTAGGGCTAGCAAGGGATAATAAAAGGTCATGTCATTTAAGCCAAGTGTTATCACAAAAAGGGCCTTAATCATTTCTGTTAAGCATACATCCAATAAACTCAAACCAATCCAAAGAAAGTTCTGAAGGTAGCAACCTAAGGAGGCATGCCACACTCAAAAAAATAAGACGACTATAGAAGGAGTCATATAGGCTTAATCCTCACGTCGGCTTAAATGAAAATTCATTATGCATCTCTACACTACCTCATTGCTCAGGTGTCACATTCTGAGTAAGTTTATGCAACTAACTACTTTTATCACTCAACATGATTCATTCTCTACCCAAGTAGCCTAATTCAAGCTCAAGCTTGCATTCAATCTTATTCCAATTAGCATGATAGAATCTCATGGCAAAACAAATCAACATGATTCAAGTGTGGTGTCATTGCTTAACACAAAACACATCAACATCAAACAATAACCTAATATGCCTAAAACATGCATCCTAATTAAAAAAAAGCAAATACTAAATAAAACAAATTTAAACGGCACAATTGACAAGGAAAATGTCACCTCCCCACACTTGGACAACACATTGTCCTCAATGTGATAAGGAAACCACAAAATGAAATGAAAACATCAAACACAACATCAATCACACAAAAAAGTAACACAACTAATAAATTAAATAAAACAATATAAAAAGTGAAGGTTAAGAAAGCTTTTAAAGATTGAGGTGGTGAAGGTGTAGGAGAAGGGACTTCAATGTTTTGCTTCAGGAAGAACCTTACAAACTTCTTCTTGATATACTACTGCTCCTTGTGTACTTGTGGTAATTTGTTGCCAATCTTATTGATTTACAGCATCATTTGCTGCTGATTTGTGGTTATCTGATTAAGAATTTGCTGAAACTAATCAACATCTGCTGTTGTTGTTGGTTCCTTTTCGAGTATTTCTTCTTGAGGCTCCGGTGGTGCCGAAGAGGTGGATATGTTATGATATGCTTGCATGCTTACCCTTCTTGTTCTTGACAGTAGTATGCATATGAGGATTTCGGAGCTCCATGGAATTGAGCTTCAAAATTTTAGAGCATCTTAAATACGATACATCAAATACATTACAATTAGCAGTACGGATAGTATCCACATCAAGACGATAAAACGAAGCCAAAGCAGTGACAATGTAAGCCATACTAAAATATGAGCTTTTCTTATTAACGCAACTCGTAATAAATCTAAAAATTCAATATGGGGTATTTATTTTAACTTTGCGATCCATACACCAAAGAAAGAAAAGTTCTTTAGCAGAACACTTATTGCTTTCAGTTTTATTAAAAACAATTAAGCACATAAATTTTTGAAGCAATAAGTGTTTAGTGCTACGAATTAAGGTGTTTGGTGCATTCCTATAATCGAACATGTTTTCACCCGTAAAACTTTTCCAATAGTCATCCACATAAAAGTCATCATAATCATTTAAAACTTTAGTGTTTAACAAGTCAAAAAGTGCACGAATGACTGTATAATCAAGCTTATATACACGACCACCTATTCTAAACCAGAATGTACCCATTTTAGGATTATAATACATAGTGGTAAAAAATTTAATAGTTACCTTGGGGTATATCATTACATCACAACGAATTAAATGACCCCAACCAATATTTGCAACTAATTGTTCAATATTATGCCTCAAACCTAGAGTTTCTAACAATTCAAAATCAAAGTATCGGAGAGGAAATAATTCTCTATCTTTAAAATCCCAAAATCACATAACTTTGTATTCCAAAAAAAATTAGGAATGGGGCACAAAAATTTGCCGCTATATTGTTTTTACCTTCACCCGAGACTTAAAAGTGCAATTGGTCAATGGGTTTCCGAGCAGCGAGCTTCTTAGGAGCCACTGAAGAAGAAAAATCTACAAAAATAGTCAAAAGAGAGATGAGCACATTTTAGAGAGAGAAAGAAATAAAAAATTACCAAATCCTTGTATTGTTGGTTGTGTAGTGTGAAATAAGTGTAAAGAAGTGATCAATGACGGAAAAGATGAAGAAAATACCAAGGTTTGGGAGAAAAATGAAAGATTTTCGAAGCTAGAGTTAGTGAGAGAGTGTGTTGCAAAAAGAGAAAGTGTGAGAAGGTGAAGAAAGCAGAAGCAAAAAGGGTTTTAAAAAAAAGTTTCTATTAATGGATCCCACAATCATGGGAATCCCTGTGATTTCCATGATCATGGGTTAAGGCTCTTGAAACTTTCTAGAGAGCCTTCCCACGCTCATGGAAAATGGATCAATTTCCATGGTTGTGGGTTAAGGCTCTATAAAGTTTCTAGAAAGCCTTCCCACATTCGTGGGAATCAATCCAATTCCCGCAATCGTGGATTATCCAATTTTTCCAACTTCTTATTCTTCTTCTAAGCTTAAAATGCACCCTAACATTTAATCAACCTACCAATACATCAAAATCAACTATCCAATAAGAAATTTGAAAAGAAAACAAGTTCAAACTCAAACATAATTGAAACCAAGCATAATCAAAACCAAACAAATCAAACACACAAGTAAACAAAATCAAGCAAACAAAAGGTAACTATTCTAAGTTAAGGTCAATAACTTGACCATTTCACATGCATTAATGAAGGAGTTGAGGAAATCAAAAAGAGATGATTTCCCTTTCTTGTGAGTATGGTCCTCCATAGTATGGATTACATTTATGCCCATTGACCTTGAGTGATTCACCCTTGTCATTTTCTAACTCCAAAGCTCCATAGGGAAACATTTGAATATCCTTGAAATGTCGACTCCATCTTGAATTGAACTTTTTAGGAAATAATTGAGGTCTTGAATTAGACAAAAGCACCAAGTCCCCACTCTTGAACTCCTTCTTCTTGATGTGAGCATCATGCCACTTCCTTGTCCTATCCTTGTACAGCTTAGCATTTTCATAAGCATCAAACCTCAATTCTTCCAATTTGTCAAGTTATAACAATCTTTTCTCACCCATAGGCTTCCAATCTATGTTCAACATTCTAACAACTCAATAGGCTTGATGCTCTAACTCCAAAGGTAAATGGCACGCCTTGCCATACACAAGTATATATGGAGTAGTTCCTATAGGTGTCTTGAAAGCTGTCCTGTAAGCCCATAAGGTGTTATCTAACTTCAACACCCAATCCTTTCTTGAGGTGCTCACTACCTTCTCCAAAATCTTTTTTTAACTCTTTGTTCACCACCTCCACTTGACCACTAGTTTGGGTGGTAAAGAGCCGCCACTCTATGATGAACATTGTATCTTTTCAGAAGAGCTTCAAAATATTTTTTGGAAAAATGGCTCCCTCCACCCTTTATAATCACTCTGGGTACCCAAATCTTGTAAAGATCTTTTTGATGAACTTTTGAACCACCTTGCTGTCGTTAGTTGGAGTAGCTATAATCTCAACCCATCTGGAAACATAGTCAACTCCAACTAATATGTAAGTGTTACCTGAAGAGGATGTGAATGGTCCCATGAAGTTCAATCCCCACACATCAGATATCTCCACCTCTATGATGTTTGAAAGTAGCATCTCATCCTTCTTCGATGTGTTACCCACTCTTTGAAACCTATCACACTTTAAGAAAAAAACTCGAGCATCCTTCAACAAAGTTGTCCAATAGAATCCACGCTCTAAAATTCGAGCTGCAGTGTTGTTAGCTCCATAATGTCTTGTATAAGGTGAACTGTGACATTGTATCAACATTTCAAGCATTTCATCTTCAAGAACACACTTACGAATCACATTGTCAGCACATATCTTATACAGTATAGGTTGATCCCAAATATAATGGGAACATTGAAATACAAAGCACTTCTTTTGTTGATAAGAGAGATTAGAAGGAAGAATACCACTAAGAGATAGTTTGCAATATCTGCAAACCAAGGATGGAAAGGATTATCTACCATCATTAAAGGCTCATTAGGAAAACTCTCCTCGATTTCCTTTTCTTCTTCATGGTGCCCTCCTTCAAGTCTCGAGAGATGGTCTGCTACAACATTTTCTGCTCCCTTCTTGTCTTTAATCTTGATGTTGAATTCTAGAGCAGAAACACCCATCGGATAAGCCTAGCCTTGGCATCCTTTTTAGCGAAAAGATATCGCAATGCTGCATGATCTGTAGAAACAATAACATATGAGCCTAAAAGATAATAACAAAATTTCTCACATCCAATACCACAACAAGCAACTCCTTTTCTGTAGTTATGTAATTCAATCGTGCTCCTGTCAAGGTCTTACTTGCATAGTAGATGGCGTGCAACCTCTTTTCCTTCCGCTGACCACGGACACAACCAATGGCATGATCACTTACATCACACATAATCTTGAAACGAAGAGACCAATTTGGTGATGTCAGAATGGGTGCTGATGTAGGTACCTTCTTTAACCTATTAAAGCATCCAAATAAGCATCATAAAAAACAAAAGGCACATCTTTAACTAATACATGAGTTAAGGGTTTAGCAATAAGAGAAAAATCTTTGATGAACCATCTGTAGAAACCCGCATGACCAAAGAAGGCTTGGATGCTCTTGATGTTAGTGGGAGGTGGTAGCTTTTCAATTACTTTGGTCTTATCACGATCCACTTCAATCACCTTGCACGAGATCTTATGGCCCAATACAATTCCCTTTTGGACCATGAAGTGGCACTTCTCCCAGTTAAAGACTAAATGAGACTCCTCACATCTTTTAAGCATTCTATCTAAATTCAATAAGCAATGATCAAAAGAATTTCCAAAGACAGAGAAATCATCCATAAATACCTCTATGAAGTTTTCATTCATGTCTGTGAATTTGGCCATCATGCACCTTGAAATGTGACATGTGAATTACATAAACCAAACGACATCCTTCAATAAGCAAAAGTCCTATAAGGACAAGTGAAAGTAGTCTTCTCCTAATCCTGTGGATATATAACCACCTGATTGTACCCTGAGTATCCACAAAAAAAATAGTAAAATCCTTGGCCAGCAACCCTCTCAATTATTTTGGTCCACAAAAGGTAAAGGGAAGTGATCTTTCTTGGTGGAGAAATTGAGCTTCTTGTAATCAATACATACTCTCCAACCTATGATGGTCCTAGTCAAAATCTGTTCACCTTTTTTATTTTCCATCACTATCATACCTCCCTTCTCAGGCACACACTGTACTGGACTCACCCACTCGCTATCTAAAATGGGATAAATAATCCCTGCATCCAACAACTTTACTACCTCCTTCTTCACAACCTCTTGTACGTTTGGATTTAACCTTCTCTATCACTCTCTCACAGTTTTACACCCTTCTTCTAGGTTAATCCTATGCATCACCACATTGGGGCTAATCCCCCTAATATAAAAAATTTGCCATCTTATAGCACTCATCCTTTTCTTAATGGTCTCTACCACTTTCTATTCTTACATAAAATCTAATTGGTTCAAGATGGTAATTGGTAAGGTATGGTTTTTACCTAAAAAGGTGTATCTCAAATGAGAAGGTAAGGGTTTAAGCTCTAAAGTTGGGGGCTTAACGAAAGAAGGTGGACTAGGTGTATCTGCTCTCTCCAACTTCTCTAACTCGACTTCCTCATATAAATCTTCTTCTCTCACACTCTCATCCCTGTGTAGTTCAGTAACTTCATTATCTTCCTCTTCAGCCTCCTTCACACATTCATCCACAACATCAATCTTCATACATACATTACCAACCAATGGTTTCTTCAAAGTTTTAGACATGTTAAACTCAACTTGCTCATCACCAATCCTCAAAAGAAGTTTTCCCTCACGCACATCAACTAATTCCCTACCAATATTTATAAAGGGCCTACCTAAAATCAATGGACAATTTTTATTAGCTTCAAAATCCAATACTATAAAATCAACAGGAATAATAAATTTTTCTACTTTTAGCAACACATCTGCTACAACTCGATATGGTCTCTTGATGGATTGATTTGTAAGTTAAATCAACATGGATGTTGGCTTAACCTCTCCTAGTCCTAATTTCTTGAAACAGAAAAAGGAATCAAGTTAATGCTTGCACCTAAATCACATAAACGTTTAGAAAATTCAAAGTTAACAACAACACATGGAATCGTAAAACTCCCTGGATCATGCAATTTTGAAGGTATCGTGCTTGAAATAATCAATCTACAATTTTCTGTCTAAGTGATCGTCTGATTGTCCTCCCAGACATGAATCTGATGAGGTATTGAAGCATGAATAAGGTAGAATTAAAGTGAAATTGATGGACTTTGGTGAGGGTGTGTCGAATGGAAGTGCAGAAGTTAAGTTTTGGAAACAAACTAAAGGTTGTTGGTAAGTGAAACTTTGGTTCACTCATCCCTCTATCATGGGATTTATAAGGCACATTCCCATAATCATGGGAAATGGTTAGGAAGGTGAAAAACTTGGTTTTGTGCAGTTATTGAACTATATAAGGTTAGATCATTCTATTTGGTACATTGGGACTTAAATGGACTTCTTTAAAGTGTGAAATGAACTTAAGTAGAGCTTAGGTTAATTGAGTAAAAGTTACTTTAGTTATGGATTGTTAATTGAGGTAATTACATAGGGAATGTGTAGTTAGTAAATATTGTGTCTAATGTCGAAATGTATGGTATGTTTAAGGATGAATGCATCCTTATGAAGACAAATGTGTTTCAAAGGATTTGTGATGTGAATTGAATATAATTGTTTGTGAATTGGAAATTTGTGTATTATATTTAATGTGTAAATAAATAATGCATTTATTGGTACATTATT